>JAPKLY010001684.1:0-16622 GCA_026898435.1 Prunella vulgaris
GCTGATTGGTTTATATCATCAAAACATCTAACACAGATATCCTAACAGGAGTCAAGAAGAAGTTGTACTCAGGAAAATGAAATAACTTCATTGATTGATATAGGAGTTACAGTTATCCTGAAGCTATTACAATTCCTGAACAACTATTTCCTGATCTATTCTTCGTCCTTATTCCAAGCAGCTTGAGGAATTTCATACATCTCCAAGACTCGGTTCAGGACCTACTTCATCCTGTTCCGATCACCAACGGCCCCGTCAGCGCATCCTACTCTGACGAGTTCTTCAGATATTACTTTTCGGTCCAGTTGCTTGGAGTTCCTGAAGAGTGGAGGAGGATACTTAATGAATTCTGGAGGGGAAATCTCTACACCTTCAGTGTCAGCATGTCTGATAATTTCAGCCCATAGATCTGGATGCTCCTATGCCATCCAGTGATGGAGTATGAAGTCTTTTTCTTCATATTGATTGTCCCATAACCCCACCACATAGAATAGGTAAGCCCACCTATTCCGGATCGGAATCCATACCTCCAACATCTCTATCGGAATGAAATCCTCTACGAACTGAAGTGGAGGAGGACCTTGATCTGGATTGACCAACAACTTCCTCTGAGTCTTCGTTCGAGATCCAGAAGGCACCGTTTTCTTCTTCTGAACCTGCGAAGTTAGGTACTCATTGAACTCTTTTAATCGTTGGATCTGACTGAGCAGCGAAATCTCCTTCATCTTCCCTATCTTCTCTGCCTCAGTCATCACCATCTTCTTCTGAGTGGTCAACCCAGGGTGCATCGGTTCCTCCATCTCCTTGTACAAAAGTTCCAGAGCGGGATCCTCAGAGGACTTCAACCTCTTTGGATCTGAACCTTCAACAGCTTCGATGGCAGCTACGGACCTAGTCCTTTTTCTGTCCGCAGCTTTCAGTTCAGGGGGGAAGTCCTTCTTCTTGGCTTTCCCAGCAGTTATTTGCTTCTTCCCTTCCCCCTTTTTGGCATCATCATCGTTGATTCGGCCAACGACCTCGTTTACTGACTCCGCCAATAAAGTGAACTGACTGTCCATCTCAGTCTGCTTTGCCTGCAGTTGCCCTATCTGCCCCGTCATCCCTCTCAGACCAAAACTGAGCTTGTCAATAGCTGAATTATGTTCAGCCTTCAGTCGACCTTCAAAGCTCGTCATTCGGTTGTCCAGGGCAGAGGCAATTTCCATCTTCTCTTGTGCGGACATCTCACTCAGCAGCTCATCCTTCAGTTCAGCCTTCAGCTTGGCCAGCTTTTCATCAACCAGTTGATCAATTCTTTCAGGCAGTTGTTGATCAAGAAAAGTGGCAAGCTTGTTCTCCTGCTGAGTTTGCGCATCAGAGACCATTTGATTGCAGCTTTGAATGACCCCCTTTGCTTGCTCAGAGATAACAGTGAGATCTACTGAGTGTTGAGTCCGAACTTCTCCAAGAAGGTCAATGGCAGCATGCATATCAGTTCCCATCTCATTCAGGTCTCGATCCAGTCTATGCATTTTCTTATTCAGAACTTCAGAATTGGAAACCAACCCGGCTTATTTTTCTCTCGATGAGGATTACCCTTCTGTGAAGATTGGAAAGGGCTCGTGAGGAATTCTGAACATATAGTGACTCGGGGTTAATCCAGTTTCCTCTGACCCGGACCAGACCAGTTGGACCCTCTCCTGAAGCCTCCGCAGTCCCGGGTCACAGGAGTGCTTCATCGGCCGGTGCACTGACCCCTTCAGTGCCACCTTGCTGAATGTAATCAGCAATCACAACTACCTCCTTTTCAGCTTCCTTCTCCTTCTCTACTTTCTGAGGCTCGGGCTCAGGATAGATACGTTGGACGGTTCTAATAAAGTCCACCATCTTGATCAGGTGATGTAGAGAGTTTACGTCAAAATGATCAAAGAGGGCAGCTTTTGATTCAGCCATTTTGTCCCATCCTCACGACTCTCCAAGCTGACTGAGTTCAGGCCAGGTTGCATTCCTGATCATGGCATATGTGTGAAGTTGCACAACTGACTCCTTCTGTGCATCTGAGAGGTCAGGAAACCTCTTCTCCACCATCTCCGCAGCCGTTCCCCTTGCCACTAATTCAAAATCTGGCAATGTGTTCTCATCAGGCGCAGGGAATGGCCATGGAACCTCAGCCTGAACTGCTTCAGTAAACTCCTTCAGAACTCCTTCCTCCTGAGCAGGTTCCCCCTGATCCTCACCCGAGGGGGCCTCCAAGCCCTGATAAGTTGATGCGATGTCAAGGATCAGTGGGTTTGGATCAGTGGGTGCAACATCCGGAATGGCAGAGATAGGGGTGATTTCAAGAGCAGCCTGAGCTGATTCCCTCTCCGGATGTGCATGCTGAATCACTTCTTCAGCAGCCTTCTCTTCCACGAGCTTCTTCTTTCGCTCCTCTGACCCCGGATAAAGAAATGTCAGCTTCTGTTGCTTTGGTCCTGAGGGCTTAGGTTTGTCCTCCACTGGCTTCGCAATATCGGCCTCTGAAGATTTGCCCGCCTGAGCCTTGACTCTCCCAGTCGTGCTCGCGCGAGCCTTCTTCTTCTGAGTCCTTGGTCTTTTCTTGGTGCCAGCATCACCGGAATAAGCTCTAAAGAGATCTATCTTCGCTGGAATCTCGAGTGATTGGGCCTGATCCACATCACTGACATTCAGAGTCTCCAAGATCAGAGAAATCTTGGTGCCAAAGTGCATTTTGGCCTCAAAAGTTTCCTGACCCTCCGGCGAGTATTTGATTTTGTTGGTCTCAGCTACCAGCAATTGGAGGAAGTAATCCCCCCAGTTAAAATTGTGCACTGAGGCGTCAGAGATTGCCATCATCGTATATAATTTTGGCTGGGAAATCTGCTCCAGCCCTCCAGCAATCCCCATCACTCCCTGACTAGTCAGGTCGAAGAAGTGACGATTCTCAATCCTCATCATGGACTTATTCAGGCCAGACTTCAGGACCACATCACCATCACAGAGGGACTGAAGATAATCCTTCTCAGTCCCAAACCCATAATCAATAGGGCTTCGTCAAGAGTTGGGAAGATTGAACACCTCCTTAATCTTCTCCCTGATATTGAGAGTGACCCACCTCCTGGTCATCTCATCCTCACCATCCTTCCCCTTCACACAAGAAGTCAGGGGAATGCACGTCTCCCACTCCTGGGAATCCTTGTTCTGCGCTATTTTGAGATAGAAGGCAGCAACAAGTCGGGGATGGAGTCTCTGGGGTCTTGCAGTGATAAATTGCAGAAGTCCTGCATTTTCAAAAAGGTCCTTTACAGGCAAGATGTCAGGATGTTTAGAGGTAAAATCTCCAAATGGTTCCCAGTGGATCTCGTTTCTTAGATGAAAAAGATTTCCAAAGAATGATTCCACAGAAGGAGAAGCCATGGATGTAATATGAAGATATGAAGAAAATCAGTTTGCAGAGAGAAATATATCAAGAAAAGATTTGAGTGTATAAAGGTTGCAATAACAAAAACTTCCCTTATTTATACTAAAATCCAGTTTTAATCGGATGGCTCAGAAAATTATGACTTATGAGATTCAATGGTTAAGATTAAAAACGCAAGATGCATGAAGACTCTTCGGTTTTCAACAGTAATGGGTCAAAACTTTATCGAAAACTGTTCCCGCCCTCTGTGCATTAAATGCGCGTCAGAGCATATCCGTATTAAATTCAAATAATTTTCATTAAATAATAACTGAATATTAAATGCATGGTTGGGATTAAATGACAAAATAAATTGATTTGACAATACGGCAAACAATATCAAGGATGATGTACGCAAGATACAATGACTGAAAGAAAATCAGGAAACATACCAGTCAGTCTGATTTGTATTCTGACTGATACCACATTTGACCTATCAGGGTAACAAGCCCTGCATTCAGTGTCCTGAAACTTAATCAGTCTGTACTGATCATCCCTTTCATACTGAATGTTCCCCCTACAACTATTCACATTCTCTCTGAAATTCCTTCATCCTGAGTCCTAGTTAGTCATTTCCCCTGACCTTATGCATTCTGATCTGAGATTCAGTTAGAATCTCCTAAGCCTGGGTCAAGGAGTCCTAACTCTACTGATAATTCAACAAACCTGGTTTCAGGCAAAGCCTTAGTCAGGATGTCAGCTCTCTGTTTATCAGTAGGGACTCTCTCCATCCTGATGTCCTTCTTCTCAACATGATCTCTTATGAAGTGATGCCTGAAGTCTACATGCTTACACTTTGTGTGTAAGACTGGGTTTTGGGATATGGCAATGGCACTATTATTGTCACAATAAATTAGGACTTCAGTGGCCTCAATTTGGTAGTCTCTCAGTTGCTGTTTCAACCAAAGGATCTGAGAGCAACAACTGCCTGCCGCCATATACTCAGCCTCAGTAGTAGACGTTGCAACACTGGTTTGCTTCTTAGAAAACAAAGAGATTAGTTTACTCCCTAGAAACTGACATGTGCCTGTAGTTGATTTCCTATCAAGTCTACAACCTCCATAATCTGCATCTGAATAACCAGGCAGTTCTAGGTTGTCATCAGAGGGATAACAAAGTCCTAAATTGACTGTACCTCTCAGGTATTTCAGTATCTTTTTGGCACTCTCTAGATGACTCTTCTTCGGATCAGACTGATACCTTGCACAAACTCCGACTTCATAAGTGATGTCAGGACGACTTGCAGTCAGGTACAATAAGGATCCTATCAGTGCCCTATATTCAGTCTGATTTACTGAGGCTCATTCTTTATCAGGATCCAGCTTCTCATTTGTGTTCATGGGAATACGTAAGACTTTGCTGGACTGAACTCCAAATTTCTGAATCAAGTCCCTCGCATACTTGGACTGATTTATGAAGATTCCGGAGTCAGTTTGCCTGACTTGGAGACCCAAAAAGAAATTCATTTCTCCCATCATTAACATCTCAAATTTCACAGTCATCAGCTTGGAGAATTTCTCATAGAGCTTCAGATTAGGAGATCCAAAAATTATGTCAACCACACAAATTTGAACCAAGAGAATGTCCTCCCCTTCGGATATCCGGAAGAGGGTCCTGTCCACTGTTCATTTCACAAACCCGTGGTCTATCAGGAATTGGGATAGTGTATCATACCAACCTCTCGGAGCTTGCTTCAGGCCATAAAGAGCTTTCTTCAGGTGATATACCTTGTCACCAACTTCGAACCCTGGAGGTTGTTCAACATAGACCTCCTCGTTCAGTACACCATTCAGAAAAGCACTCTTCACGTCCATCTGATACACTTTGAATTTCTTGAATGTTGCATATGCCAGAAATAACCTGATTGCTTCCAACCTTGCGACCGGAGCAAAGGTCTCATCATAGTCTATTCCTTCGGCCTGAGAGTAACCATTTGCCAGTAGTCTAGCCTTATTCCTGACAACAACATTCTTCTCATCCCTCTTGTTCTTAAAGACCCACTTGGTGCCAATAACATGTTGACGCCTAGGTCTCTCAACTAACTCCCAAACCTGATTCCGCTCAAACTGATTGAGCTCATCCTGAATGGCTAGGATCCAGTTGGGGTCAGCAAGAGCTTCTTCTATGCTCTTAGGTTCCTGATCACTCAGGAAACAACAAAACATAGCGCTCTCGCCAAAGGAGAACCTTGTCCTGACCCCCTCATTGATATCACCAATGATATCGGCCAATGAGTGATCATCTAGCCACCGCCTCCTGCTGACGGGAGCACTGGGAGCTGCTGACGTTCCCTCGCCTGATCCTGAAACATTTGTCTCTATAATAACAGGTAAAGAAGCAGAACGAGCAAGAACAGGGGATACTGAGTCATTTCCTGAGGGTTGGCCAATATCAGAGACATTGTTTCCCCCTACAGAGTTGGACTCAGTAACTGTCTCAGGTGCAGAAGCATCATCACCGACAGTACGTACCTCAGGTTGAGTCTGTCCCTCCGTCTGAGACTCAACATTCTCTGAGGCAGGGGCTTGCTGAGGGTTGACCTGAGGTCCATCCTGATCTTCATCATCATAATCCCATCCTTTGGGAGCACTGACAAGTTTGATCTTGAATTCAGGATTTTCAGACTCAGTCTTGTAACTCTCTTGGTAACCCCCTCAGTGTCAGGACTCGGAACCTGTTTTCTACGCACTGATGCAGTCTCATCAAACACAACATGAGGTGTTTCCTCCACACAAAGAGTCCGACAGTTGTACACCCTGAAAGCTTTACTGACTGAGGAGTATCCTAAGAAAACTCCCTCATCAGATTTGCTATCAAAGGCTTTCAGCTGGTCTTTCCCATTGTTCAGGATGAAACACTTACACCCAAAAATATGGAAATAAGAGATGCGAGGCTTCCTCTTGTTCCAAGTTTCATAAGGTGTCTGAGCATGTTGTTTGTTCAGCATAGATCGGTTCTGAGTGTAGCAAGCAGTATTGATTGCTTCAGC
This sequence comes from Prunella vulgaris, assembly GCA_026898435.1. Classification (NCBI taxonomy): domain Eukaryota; kingdom Viridiplantae; phylum Streptophyta; class Magnoliopsida; order Lamiales; family Lamiaceae; genus Prunella; species Prunella vulgaris. The sequence continues at coordinate 6,429 of JAPKLY010001684.1, forward strand.
CCAGTACTTCTTAGGCAGTCCTGACTCAGCCAACATGGTCTTGGCTGCTTCCTTCAGGGTCCGATTCCTTCTTTCAGCTACCCCATTCTGCTGAGGGGTCCTGGCTGCAGAAGTCTCATGAGCTATATCATGGTTAGTACAAAAGTCAGTTATAATAGAGTTTATAAACTCAGTTCCTCGATCTGATCAGATCCTGACTATGCTCTGACCCTGTTCAGTACTCAATTGCTTGAGTAACCCCGGAAGCTTGACCTGAGTCTCCTTCTTGTTCAGCAAGAAAATAACCCATGTGTACCTGGAATAGTCATCAACAACAACAAGGGTATATTTCCTACCATTTATGCGGATAGGAGTAACTGGACCAAAGAGATCCATGTGCAGGAGCTGAAGCACTTTGTCAGTTGAGAAGGCTTCTTTCTCTTTGAATGAGGCTTTGGTTTGCTTGCCTTCCTGACATGCTCCGCAGACGTGGTCTTTGCTAAAAACTTCATTTGGTAGACCATCTACAAGAGAAAGTCTAGAAATTTTGTTAATAATCTTGAAGTTTAAGTGACTCAGGCATTTATGCCAGAGCCAACTGATCTCAGAGGAGCTCTTAGCGACCAAACAAGTTTCAGGAGGACTGCTCTTGAAGTCAACAAAATATACATTGCCCCTCCTGATACCTGTAATCAGAACCTGTAGTGTAGATTTGTCCTTCACAAGACACATGTTAGATGTAAATTCCACACTATATCCTCGGTCACAAAACTGACTGACCGAGAGTAAGTTATGTCTCAGTCCCTCAACATATGATACATTCAGTACACGGACATAGCCAATAACAAGGGTTCCGAATCCCCTGGTGAAACCCTTAGAGTTATCACCAAAGGTTACATGCAGGCCTTCTTGAGCTACATAATCCTGAAGGAGATCATGAAATCTGGTCATGTGCCTGGAACATCCTGAGTCCAAGTACCAGTCCTTCATCAGATCCTCCTTCCTCTTCTTGTAGCCCGTAGCGACCTGAAAAGAATCAGGCCTCAGGTACCCATCTCGTATTGGGTCCTACGGAGTCAGCCATACCCTTCGGGATCCAGATTTGTTTTACAATTCTGATAGCATCAGAAGTGTAAACCTGTCTCCCAGAAACATCAACATACATAGTCTTCTTCCTTTGTGCCTGGGAAGTTGAGGGTGTATGGGTATCAGCCTGAGGTTCAGGAGCCCTGAATTGGTTCCTGGGGGCGGGCCTCCTGTTCCTCTTTGGCCTGGGTGCATTGGGCTGGGGTCTGTCCTGAGAAGGAGCAGCTCGGGCCTGACCTCTTCGCACTTGAGGTCTGGTCTGAGTGTTATCGGAGTCAGGTCTCCGTTGCCTTTCAGAGGCCACCTGGTTTGTCCTTCTCCTTTGAGGATTGGGACGCTCCTGATCGGCTCTGTGCCCTGCCTGAGGTGTCTGGACCTCAGTAGTCCTTGGCCTTGCCTGAGGTCTCCTCTTACTGGATTTCCTTCCACCCTGAGCATTTCCAGGCTGGGCCTGAGAAGTGCTAGGAGCAGAGTTCTTCCCAGCTTGAGGATTCTTAGGCTGAGCCTTGGAGTTTCCTTGGTCTGTCTTCCTCGACTTAGGATGAGGAGCTTTGGCCTTTCCCTTAGGTTTTGCCCTTGGTTCCTCAGTCCTTTGCCTGACAGGTTCAGCAGGCATTTTCTCCTTCCCTTTGCCTTTGTCCTGACGAGCAACACTTGGGCTCTTGTCGTCAGTTTGGGCAGGGACAAACTTCTTCTGAGAGTTGCTCCCTGAAGCACCTCTCTTTTTCTTGCCCCTTGGATCTTTTGAGGCATCATAGCCTAACCCAGCTTTAGCACCATCGGTCAGCTAAGAGAAACTTGTTAACTCATCAACCACTTGGGTAGATGTGTATAAATTCTTCAGCTTAACCTCAAGATGCCCATTTGTTTCTTTCAGGGCCTCAATTTTAGTAGTGTACTGAAGCACCAACTCTTCATGAGCTCTCTCTTTTGAGATCAGCTCAAGATCCCAAGCAGTTTGCTCAGCACAAAGGCGAGATTGCCACTCAGTTTCGAACATCACTCTTAGAGCAATTCGCTCAATCATTAGCTGTTCCTGAGCGAGGAACAGATCAGTATCATGAGTCTCAATCAGCGAGCTGATTACACCCTTCAGTCTTTCCACTTCCAGTGGAGCTTCATCATGCTTGTTCCGAGCATGAAGCAGCTCTTCCTGAAGGTGTACTAATCTGAGGGTTTCCTCAGTATCTCTAACTCTGAGAGACTCAGTTAATCGATCGTTCTCCCCACTCAGTTGTGCATTCAAATCCACTATGTGAGTATGAGTCTCCTGCAGCCTTGTGAAGTCAACCATCAATTGCTCTAGAGCGAGCTGAAGGTCGAGTTCTCCTGCTGAGTCTGAGCTAAGCTCAGGTGCGTGATCAGGAGAAGAGGCAGAAGAACATACCTCATCATCTGCCATCAGGCAGAGGTCATCATACTCCTCATCGGAGAAGAGTTCAGGGGACCGGCGTCCTGGGCAGTCTGAATCTGAGGAATCCTCAGCAAGCATAGCTCTCCGGTCTGATGCCCTGAGCTCTCTCTTGGCTCTCCTATCCTCTCGCTCACGAGCACTGAGCTCCGGACACTCATACTAATAGTGTCCGGTCTTCTTGTAGTGGTAGCACTGATCTACATCAGAAGCAAACTTCTTGTCAGTGTACCTTTTGTCTTATGACTCCCTCCTGCTCCCTGATGATCGTTCAGGTTTGCAGCTGGATCTTCTGGGCTCATCATCTCTCCTCTTCTCATCTCTGCGCCGCTCAGGCTCATTGCGATCTCTCCCGGAATCTGAACCCCTCCTTTCTTCTCTTCGGGGGCTCGATCTCCTGGGGCTAGAGTACCTGCGATCACGGCTGTCAGTATAAAATTTCTTATACCTTCCGAATCTAGAGTTTAGTTTCTTGAAACGCCGCGCCATCAGGCTGTATTCCAAGGCCAGCTCATCCTTGTTCATGTCCTTCAGAGACTTAGAACCAGATCCAGCCTCAGGCTCAGGAGTAGCTTTAAGAGCCACGCTCTTTTCCTTTTCAGGAGTCTTCTCCTCACTAACTTCCTCACTGACAACTCCCTTCTTCTTCCTCTTATCGAGGTCAAATTCCAGAGCCTTTAACTCTGAGATTAGGTGAGAGTGAGTAATGTTGGTAAGATCCTGAGTGTTCTTCAACAAGATCACTCATGTGTCCCATCTTTCAGGGAGACAGTTCAGGATTTTAGAAGACACCTCCCTCTTGGGAAACTCCTTCCCAAGGGTTGCTAGCTCGTTCATCATCTTAATGAACCGAGCTTCCATCTGATCGATGGACTCTCCCTCTAACATCCGGAAGGCCTCAAACTTCCTGATTGCAAGGTCTCTCTTGTTCTCCTTAATCTTTTCTGATCCCTCACTCATCTCCCTCAAGGCATCCCAGATCTCCTTTGCCGTCCTAAGGTGCATGAGCCTGACCAAATTCTCGTAAGAAATAGTGTGGAGTATAATGTTCTTAGCAATATTATCTAGTCCAATTTGCTTAATCTGATCAGAATTAAGCGCAGACCTCTCCACTTCTTCATCTCCGGCAGCTGGAACAGGAACATTGCCAGCAACAGGCCAGGTCGTCTGAAGATTCCTCTTAAATTTGATCAGACCCTGCTCAATCACCAAAGGCATTTGATCATGGATGGAATAGAGATGTGCGAGTACCCTGAATTTCCAATAATCATAATTATCAATAGAGAATTCAGGAATATTGCCCTCGAGGCGTTTAGAACCGGATGCCATGATATGCAGTTTTCAGAAACAAGATCTGTTCAGTAGACCACCAAAAGTTTCTCCTCAGAAACTGTTGGTAAACAAAGTCAGTGGTCTTTTGAACCACTGCTCTGATACCACTTGTTGGTCCCGAAATGCGTAAATCAGTGTATGGGGGGAATACACTGATGTCAGATTTTTCTGAAAGACTCAGAAAAATGCTCTAACACTCTCAGTCAGGATTTCCTGAATTACTCAGTATGCTGAAGGTCCACAGGGGCAGCAGGGACAGTTCAGTAACGAGTCAGATAAGCTGAGTGTGAGTAAAGTGCTCAGAAGCTCAGTAGAGATAACAAACCTACTGACTGCTCAGAAGCAAGTTAGTTGGACTACTATCTCAGTGAGCTAGAGTACGTGTGGAAAGTGAGCCCTTAGTTTCTACTCGTTTTAGTTTACTGAAAACATTTTCTCTGAGTTTGCTTAGTAAACTGGTGGTTAAGGCTGAGTGCACAGTATTAAGATTCAGGATGATTGATTTAGTCCTGAATATAAAAACAATGCAGAATGTTCAGTTTAGTATGATGACAGTTATGATCCTGAACAAAACAGTAAATCAGCACACAAGGGTCTTTTTAACGTGGTTCGGAGATAACCAACTCCTACGTCCACGACCTGATTTAACAGGAAGCTATCCTCTAAACCTTGAGGATAGGTACTTGGTTTTTACGTGCCAAGGGACGCGAATAGCCAACTTCCTCTCTTAGGAACTGACCCCTGGGCATTTTACAAGTCCCAGTCCTTCTAACCAACCAATCTCACACCCTGAGTGGTTTGGTATTCTAGTTTCCGACTAGGATAGTTGTAGCAATACAAAACAATGCTAAATATTAGAACTATCGATCTAAGCAAATACAGAGAGAATCCTACTACAACACTAGGGAAATTTAATTGCAGAGTGTTGCTTATAGTATGCTTTGAGTGCTTGGATTCTTGAGAGCTTTCGCTTGGAAATTTCCTGTTAGCCTTGAATGGGTGCAAGGCTCTCCATATTTATAGGCAAGATTCAAAATAGATCCTTTGGAGGAGATCTAATCAAATCTTTCCTATTTTAGGGTGGTTGCAGGCTAGAAGTACTGTTTGACCTAATCGCCATGCTTATTCTAGCAAGTTTGTCCCACCGCCTGCAACTCTGAGGCACATTAAATGCCGCATTAAATGATGCGCAGACTCCGTACATACGTGTCGAAAGATCATTGGCTCTCCGTTCTAAAGGTTAGTTGACTTTCAGACATTTTTCCTTCCTTGTACATTCAATACTCTGAGTCTCTTGTAAGTAACTCAGCCTGAATGTTTGTCTCATTGGAGTCTTACTGACATTCTCTTTGTCTCTTGTCCCATAGCGTAAATAACCTTTTTACTTTGGACTTACATGATTCAGGTAAACTGAACCAAGGCCTAAGTCAGGTCTTAAGTGCATTCAACACAGCCTGATAGGTTATTCAGCCCAGTATGTGTAACCTTTTTGCTTTGGACTTACATGAGTCAGATAAACTGACTCAAGGCCTATGTCAGGTCTTATGTGCGTTCAGCACAGCCTGATAGGTTAACACTTACTCTTCACTGACTAAGTTCTGTCCTGAGTATGCTTAGTGTACTCAGTAGAAACATCAGCCAATGGTACTTCAGGATTGTCTTCAGGACGGATCATCAGGCTTCGTTCTTTAGCTTCAGTTCAGGCAATCTTCAGCAAGACTGACTCTGACTTCTTCAGGATGGATTGCACATCAGACTTCAGTAAATTGGGTCGACTCCAATATTCTTCAGTCTTCAGCGTGTTCCCCCTGAACTGAATTCCTAACCTGACTATCCTGTACTAGACAAATCTGAACAACTATACTTAGGCAAATTCATCAGGGGTTTTGGGATCTAATAAAAATACTCAGATTGCCCCAACACTAACATCTCTGTAGGTTGTAAGACTAAGGGGGTATAAGTGTCAAATCTCTCCTGTGGCACTTTCTCCTTCTCATTCTTACCCTTTTCTACTCCCCATTTCTTCTTCTCAGGCTCCTTCCTTTTTTCCGATCCTCTTTCTTCTTCTTCATGCCTCTGGCCTTTTCCAGATTAATATACTTATCCACCCTGACTTGCAATTCATCGAAGGATCTGGGCTATCTTTTAGCCAGAGACCTGAAGAAATCTCTATCTAGCAGTCCCTGCGCTAACGCATTAGTTCTGACCTCATCAGAGGCAGAGGACACCTCCAGATCTGCTTCATTGAAATGAGTGATAAATGCCTTGAGGCTTTCCTGGGGCTTTTGTTTCAAACTGAGCAAATACAGAGAGGTTTTTGCTATTTTTCTAGCACTTGCGAATTGATGCAGAAACAGGTCGCTAAATTCAGTGAACGAGTGTATAGAACTGGTTGGCAGCTGACTAAACCACTTCTGGGCAGATTTAGTGAGAGTGGTGAGAAATACCCAGCACTTCACCCCTTCAGAATACTGATGCAGTAATGCCCCATTTTCAAATCTTAGCAAATGATCTTGTGGATCAGTGGTTCCATCATACTCATAGTTTAGAGCTTTAAATCCATGAGGTAGTGGGTCTCAAAGGATTTCATTGGTGAGGGGGGATCCTCCAGATCTCCCCTCAACTTTCGTCACTTTCTCACACTGTTTCTTAATTACTTCCATTTCTCGCTTCAAAGAGGCTATAACTCGATTTGTAGTTGCTGCGGTGGTGGATTCAACCAGCTCCTCAGAATCATCCTCATAATCAACCAGCTGGGAATCTCTATTCCCTCCCATGTTGGCTCTATTTTCTGGCCGGTCATCTCTCGCAGTAGTTCCCCCAACAACTGTTCTAACAATTCTGGTTCGCACATTCCCATCCTCCGGGATGTCTCCCGTTGGATGAGGTAATGTGTTGGGCATGTTCCAGGCCCTAGTTTCGGGTCCACTTTGGGTCTTAGCCGGGGGCTCGATCGGCAGCCCGGCCTCAGACACGCTCGTGGCCTAGTTTTCTCTCCTCCCCTTATCTAGGGGAGTTTCAGTATTCAAAGCAGGGCCTTCTCTCTGCCTTGTAACCTTTGCCATTCGATTCCCCAGGGCCTGATCCACAGCCGACTGGATCAAGGCCTTAAGACTGTCCGCTGTCAAAGTGATCGTATTCGAACTGCCCGGCTGCTCATTCACTATCATAGCTGGAGTGCACTGAGCCGTAACTGTTGGCATATTGGCACTGGCCAGAGTATTGGCCACTGCTTCAAACTCTGCCCCTAAATCTCAGGGATCCGGATCGACCATCTCTATCATCCTCTATCCCATCAGTTATCCATATGAAAATAAAAACAACAACATAATATATGTAGACATAAACGGCGATGGATCCATTTTCGAGAAAATTGTTTTTATATCCCAAAATGGTAAAAAAGATTACAATGGCTATTTTAACAAGACTTTTATCATAACTTCTCGAAATTCAAATTTCTTCCAACTATTACGTACATGGATTAAAAACATCATTATTACACTCTATAACCTTCTCTCGGTTAAAATTATAAGAAAACGGGTGTTAAGAGACAAGATCATCGTTGTTTTAAAAGGTATTACATCACTAATAGACATATATGAAACATAAAACTCACGCCTCAGCTCATAAACATTTCTTCCCATAGACGGCGCCTAGCTGATAGAGTCAAAAAATACACATCCAGCAAACAAAATAAATAAGATCGATATTATGAAATTGTTACCTGTCATCCTCTGTAATTAGCTAAACAATTATCCACCTTCTGCCTTCTGCTATATTCTTCTGGCCGACCGCGCTTTCCTCTTGAAGATCTGTACAAAATTGAGCCGGAAGGAATTCCGGCATCGATCCTCCGACGCTCAAGTTAGTGCCCGGAAAATTCCTCAACGCAACAAGAATAAAAATATAAAAGTGTGTTTGGAAAGATGTATCCTGAAACTTGAAAAAGAGAGAGAGAAAACTATTTATACCCTCTCTTTTGGAAAGAGGGGTATGATGGTCCTTTCCTCTGCTTTGGGACCACTACTAACGACTCCCAGTTAACGGAACAATGCGGCATAAAGGTAGTACTAATAGTACTATACGTGGCACTTTCCTATTGGTGGAAAGTACAATATTATTCCCTAATCCTAATTCGGATGGGTATGTGCACCTATGTTATAGGTTTCAATGATAGTGACAAGGGTTTCTTTTCTTCTTTGCGCTCTGAACATAGAGGGGTCAACTTACCAGAGGTTAGACCTCAGAAGTATGAGGGAGGGATCCTCCTTTAACCAGATGCCTCTTGTTAATAAGCAAAGTCCTCTGCACTCTGGCAGAGGAATGAGTCCAAAGGATGGAGGTCATCAGTCTTCCATTTTCAAAGATGGGAATTCTCTCTGGCTAATGCTTTGTTACACCATTAGAGCCTCAAGATCCATATTAATTTCTAACACTTTATCATTCGGATACTTTTTCTCTCCAAAAGGATTTCTATCTGGTCGGTGATCTCTGAGATCATACACATCCACTCCCTATCAAGCAGGACGTAGCTGACTCTCAAATTTTCTCGGTGGTGGAGTCAGTCCAGGAATTAGCTGAAGAGGGTGAAGAGGCTCAGGAGGGTTGTTGGCTGCTGGTGTTGAGGGGGAAGCTCAGGGTGAACCCTATCAGGTAGAGATCCTTCCTCACTCCGGGAGGGGAGACCTTAAAATAGAAATGTTTGGTCCTCGTACACTGAGTAATAGGAGAAGAAAAAGGAGGAGACGAAGGGTGAAGAGAAGAAAGAGGATGTGCCTGAAGAGGCTCCGTGGAGATTCCCTACTCCGGACGTGGCCTCTCTGACGGACTTCGAGGTCTTAGCTCGGAATCAGGCGATCCATCTAGTGGAGCAGCATTTCTCTGACCTGACGGATGCCCAGAAGGAAGAACTGGTACAACTCCACACCTATGCTCAGATCAGAAAGGCCTCATTTGCTGAGTTTGCCATTCTGGTGGAGAATAAGGGTTGGAAGGTGTTGAAGGCTGAGGAGTCCGGCTTATTTGATGCCTTCGGAATCTGCACATTCACACAGCTTCTGAAGGTTGATGACTTTGTCCGGACGATTCGAAAGATTTATCCAGAGGTCAAGTCAGCTGAGCCGGAGATGGCTGTGGTTCACACGGAGGTTGGTCAAGAACTGGTTATAGTTCCGGTGGTTTAGGAAGGTAGGGGAAGGAAGTGGCAGTGGCCAAAGATGAAGTGGTTGTGATTGCTGACGATGTTCAGCAAAGTGCAAATCTGGGGAAGGTTGCACTGGCTGATGACGCACTCCCCGGAGCCGGAACTGCTAAGGCTTCAGGAGAGGCTCCGAGTCAGTTGCTTGCAGTGTTGAAGGCTCATAAGAAGGAGGAGAAGAAGATCTTCTGGATGAATTCTGCTGAGTACATCCATCAGAATATCCACAAGAGACTGCAGAGCCATGACGCCAGGTTAAGAAGGTTTCAGGAGTATGTTGACCTTGTTGATCTATGCTGTCAGAAAATTGATGTGGAACTAGTTGACGGCTTTCACACCATCAGCACAATGCATGCAACGGAGGTCGCCACTATTGCAGGGCAAGCTTGGGAAGCACTTGCAGCGTGCAAGAAGGTGACTGCAGACGCTCTGACTGAACAGGAGGCCAAGTTCAACAAGCTTATGGAGGAAAGATTTAGCAAGATGATTGACGCCAAATTTGCTCAAGTTGAATAGAGAGCCAAGGCTGTGGCTAAGGAATAGGCTTTCACTGAGTCCAATGAGGTGGTCAAATCTCTGGGTTCTGAGCTGAGACAAGAGCACAAAGAATGACATGATGCTGTGATAACCCTCAAGAAGGAGTTTGATGTGGAACAACAGAAAATGCTATCAGTGGGTGCATCAGTCTAGCAGCTTCAGTCTCAGAACACAGTCAGAGGAGATCAAATTGCTGAATTCTGGAAGCAGATGAAGGTAGTCTCTGACCAAGCTGATTCTCAGGGAATCATCCTCAATGACGTCATCAAAAAGCTCAATGTTGATGATGATGCCAAAAAGGGGAAAGGAAGTAAGGGGGAAGCAGTGCAGAAGAAGAAAAAGCTGGTCAGGAGGGAACTTCTTCCTGACCCTGTTGAGAAAAATAGAACAAGATCAGTTGTTGGGACAATCTGAGTATTTTGATTAGATCCCAAAACCCCTGATGAATTTGCCTAAGTATAGTGTTCAGGATAAAATAGTTCAGGATAGTTAGGTTAGAGATTCAGTACAGGAGGACCATGCTGAAGACTGAAGAATATTGGAGTCGACCCAATTTACTGAAGTCTGAAGCGTAAACCATTCTGAAGGAGTCAGTCAGTCTCGCTGAAGATTGTCTGTTCTGAAGCTGAAGATCGAAGCCTGCTGATTCATC
>JAPKLY010001684.1:26622-37665 GCA_026898435.1 Prunella vulgaris
TGTGCACTCAGCCTTAACCACCAATTTACTAAGCAACTCAGAGAAAATGTTTTCAGAAACTAAAGCGAGTAGAATCTAAGGGCTCACTTTCCGCACATACTCTGACTCACTGAGATAGTAGTCCAACTGACTCGCTTCCTAGCAGTCAGTAGGTTTGTTATCTCTACTGAGCTTCCGAGCACTTTACTCACACTCAGTTTATCTGACTCATTACTGAACCGTCCCTGCTGCCCCTGTGGACATTCAGCATACTGAGTACTTCAGGGAATCCTGACTGAGTGCGTTAGAGCATTTTTCTGAGTCTTTCAGAAAAATCTGACATCAGTGTATTCCCCCCCCATACACAGATTTAACTCGTTTCGGGACCAACATCAGTTTCTGTCGCAGGAAAGGCAAGTGCACCTGAGCCTGCCCCTGAACCCACCCTGAAGAAGATGAAGCAAGCAACACTGGATCCATTCTTCAAGGAGTTGGAAGTGGGCTAGCATCCGGAGTTGGCTGGTCAGAAGATGGAGATGTGTGACAAGGAGAAGCTGACCAAAATGAAAGAACTTTCTCAGCACACTCAGATTCAAATGCTAAAGGGGACAGTTGAGTATATGTCCAGCCTGATTCAGAAGCAGAAGAAGATTGCTCCTGGACCGCGGAAGAAAGCTCCCCGGAAGCAAGTCGCTCAGGACCTTGGGCCACTCCCGTACGAACATGTTGATGAATTTGTGCCCAAGGAACTGAATCAAAAATGGATCCCCTGAAGAAGGAGTGGGTGGATCTATACTATTTGGTGGGGATCTGGGATGACATCAAGGAAGACAAGGAGACTATCCTCCACCACTGGATGATGGAAGAACATCCAGACACCTGGTCCAAGATTATCAGGCATGCTGATCGGGTCGGGGTGGAGATCCAAGCTTTGGAAAACTTTGAGTTCATTTTGTCGATGCAAGGCATATCAGGTCAGCTGGATAGGCCAGCCATTCAGGAGGAGGTTGTTCGGATTGGGAAGGCAACTGACTCTCTAAATAATAGGCACCAGATGGATGCGATTCTAATCCGGGTATTGAACAAGTATGGCATTCCGCTGGACCAATGGGAGAATGAAGAGTGAATAGATCAGGATAAGTTGTAATAGCTCAGGATTTTGTAATAGCTACAGGATCCCTGTACCTTGTTGAAGAATTAATGAAGTTATTATTTCCTGAGTTCAACTCCTTGTTGACTCCTGATTTTATTTACTGCACTCCTATTAAGACCTGTACTAACCCCCTTTTCTTTGTTTCCATCTTATCAATTAAGTACCTCAAGTGTCAGAGGTTACTGAACTGAATTCGCTGAATCATATCAGCCTGATGTATAGATTGTTAGGAATGTGTTAAGGGTTTTAGCATCAACAAAAAGGGGTAAATTGTTGGGACAATCTAAGAATTTTGATTAGATCCCAAAACCATTATGATTTGCCTAAGTACAGTCAGGTCAGGATTGGTTAGTTCAGGATTAGTCAAGTTAGAATAGTTTTCTATTCACAGGTATTCAGTTCATAAGGAACGCATCGAATACTGAAGATTGATGGAGACGTCCCAAAGATCTGAGGTCGGAAGTGCATTCCATCCTGATGATCAGAGTTCATCCTGAAGACATCTAGTCTGAAGCTATGTCCTGAAGAACCTAAAGATTCATCCTGAAGACAATCCGAAGATTCCCATTGATGATGATCCTCCTGAGTATAATCTAAGCATGCTCAGGTCAGGACTCATCTAGTGAAGGAAAGTGTAACCTAAGTAATCGGGCTGAGTGTCAGGCTAACTGATACTTGTAAGTCCTGACATAAAAGGTTACACATGCAATGGAAGTTAACATTTATGTTAACATTGAGAACAAAAAGAATGTCAATGACTTCCGTATAAGACAAACATTTATTTTGAGTAAAGAACAAAACACTCGGAGTTTAAATGTACGAAGAAGCATAATGTCACATCACTTTATAGTCGTTAAGAAGGGCGGTCAGTGGTACATTGACACGTATGTACGGAGGACTGCGCACATTTAATGTTCTCAGACTGGCAGGCGGCGACAGAAAGCAGTTTCCCTATTTAGCATTGGGAAAGGTCAACCAAGTACAACCTAGCTTGCATCTACCTAAAATAGGAAGATTTGAAAAGATCTCGTCCAACGGATCTATTTCAAATCTCTCTATAAATACAGAAGACTTTGCTCCAATTCAAGGTTACATGAAATATCCAAGCAAGAAATCTCCAAGAATCCAAGTGCTTAAAGCAAACCTGAAACAACACTCTGCAAGTTTAAATTTCCCTAGTGTTGTAGTAGGATTCATTTCTGTATATTTCTTAGAGTGATACTCCTATCCTTAGAATTGTTTTGATTAGAAGGATTATCACAAATCTAGTTGGAAAGCAGAATACCAAACCCCTCAGGTTGTGAGAAGGTTTGTTAGAAGGACTGTGACTTGTAAAACGCCCAGGGATCAAGTTCCTAAGAGTGGAAGGAGGTTATTCGTGCACCTTGGCACGTTAAAAGCAAGTACATATCCTCAGTGGAGAGGATAGCTTCCTGTTAAATTAGGTCGTGGATGTAGGAGTTTGTTATCTCCGAACCACGTTAAAAATGCCCCTGTGTGCTAATTTAAATACTTGTTCAGGATCATAATTGTCATTCATACTTAAACTGAGCATTTGGTAATTCAGCATAAGTTTTACAATTTCAGGAGAAACCAATTCTCCTGAGCATAATTAGTGCACCAGCCTTAACAACTATTTTTTAAGCAAACGAAAATCAGTTTTTAGGAATTAAAATGAGTAGAAATTTAAGGGCTCACTTCTGCATGTAACTCTAACTTACTGAGATAGCTGTCCAACTGACTAGCTTTCTAAGCGGTCAGTGGGAGGGTTATCTCTACTGAGCTTTCTAGAGCACAACACTAAGACTCAACCTATCTGTCTCCTAACTGAGTTTGTAAGAGCATTTTCCTGAGATTTCGGAAAATTTGACATCAGTGTATTCCCCCCATACACTGATTAATACTCATTTCGGGACCAACAATTGATATTATTGAGCATTGTATTCAAGAGGTTTTTGAAAATGCTAAAACTCTTTTCTTTACTAGTAGTTATGATATTCCTAATTATAATGAAATGCTTGATGTTGATGATATTGATGATGATTTTGATTGCAGGAATGAAGAATTTCTCATGGAAATCAAGAAAGGGGAGAGCTCGTCTAAGCACGAGGACTGGAGAGCAAGGACAAGAAGAAAGAAACAAAAAATGCATTGAAGCCATTACCCGTCCATCTCAAATATGCCTTTCTTGAGAACAATGAAGGATGTCCGATAATAGTATCTTCTTCTTTAAGTGATGATGAACTTACTAAATTGTTAGTAGTCCTTAAGGAATCATAAGTCGGCATTAGGGTGGACCGTTGATGATCTAAAAGGTGTTAATCCATCACTTTGCATGCATAGAATTCGATTAGAAGAGAATTGTAAACCACTTGTGCAACCTCAAAGACGAGTTGACCCTATTATTCAAGAACTAATCAAGAAAGAGGTGCTAAAGTTGCTTGGTGCTAATATGATATTCCCTATAAGTGATAGCCCGTGGGTGTCACCATTACACGTTGTATCTAAAAATGGTGGTATGACTATTATAAAGATGGAGAATAATGAGGTGATTGCCACTAGAGTAGACTATAGGGATTTAAACAAAGCATCATGTAAAGATAACTTTCCTTTACCTTTTATGGATCAAATGCTTGATCATTTATGTGGGTATATCTTCTATTATTTTCTTTATGGTTATTCCGGCTAAAATCAAATTATGATTGCACCGGAGGACCAAGAGAAGACAACCTTCACTTGTGCATATGGTACATTCGCTTGGAGACGCATGCCCTTTGGGCTATGCAATGCTCCGGTGACATTTCAAAGGTTAATGATGTCAATTTTTCGTGGGTTGATTGAGCACATTATGGAGGTTTTCATGGATAATTTTAGTGTCTTTGGTAATTCATATGATATTTGTTTAACTAACCTTGAAAGAGTGTTGATTATATGTGAAGAAGCTAACTTGGTGCTAAATTGGGAAAAAATGCCTCTTCATGGTAAAGGAAGGTATTGTTTTAGGACACCATATCTCTTCCAAAGGCTTGTAAGTGGATTAAGCAAAGGTAGTGGCTATTGAGAAGTTGCCTCCACACATCAACGAGAAGGGAATAAGATCATTTTTGGGTCATCCAGGTTTTTATCGTAGATTTATAAAGGACTTCTCTAAACTCTCAAAGCCTTTATCTAGATTACTTGAGAAAGATGTGTCTTTCAAGTTTGATAATTCTTGTTTAACATCTTTTAGGTTGCTAAAGGAGGCATTGGTGAGCGCACCTATCCTCGTCACACCCGATTGGAAGGAACCTTTTGTTCTTATGTGTGATGCGACTGACTATGCGATTGGGGTGGTGCTAGGCCAACTTCGTGAGAAGAAATTCCATGCCATCTACTATGCATCCAAGACATTCTCGTCTACCCCATTGAATTACATGACAACCGAGAGGAAACTTCTAGCTATAGTTTATGCGGTGGAAAAGTTTTGTCCCTATCTTGTGTGGACAAAGACCGTGGTTTATACGGATCACTCGACTATAAAGTTCTTGATGACAAAGAAAGATTCCAAGCCCCGGTTGATATGATGGGTGCTATTTTTGCAAGAGTTTAATCTAGAGATCCGTGATAAGAAAGGAAGTGAGAACATCATAGCCGACCACTTGTCGTGACTTGTATGAGGGGATGATGCAAGGGAAGAGAAGGAGGAAATACTTGAGAGTTTTCCGGATATAAAGCCTTTTAGAGTGGAGGGTGCTAGCATTTGGAAGATGGAGGATGAAGCCCCTTGGTTTGCGGACTTTGCAAATTTCTTGTCTAGTGGGGCCATTCTTTATGGTATGAATTATAATGCTAGGAAGAGATTCTACAAGGAAGTTCGAAATTATATTTGGGATGACCCTTATTTATACCGTAGATGTGTTGATTCTATCATTAGGAGGTGCATTCCAAATGAAGATATTGAGAGTGTGATCAGTCATTGCCATTCACTTCCTTGTGGGGATCACTTCGGTTCTACTAAGACGGCCACAAAGGTACTCCAATCGGGCTCCTATTGGCCCTCATTCTTTAAGGATTACCATATGTTTGTTGCTAAACGTGATCGTTGTCAAAGAGCGGGAGGTTTGTCAAGAAGAGATGAAATGCCTTTAAATATTTTTCAAGAAGTGGAAGTATTTAATGTTTAGACCCTTCCCACCTTCTCATGGCTATTTGTACATTCTTTTGGTGGTTGGTTATGTTTCGAAGTGGGTAGAAGCAATCCCCACTAAGGTAAATGATTCTAGAGTTGTCATGGAGTTCTTGAGGAAGAACATCTTTGCAAGGTTTGGTGTTCCTCGATCCTTAATTAGTGATGGGGGTACTCATTTTGTGAATAAGGTGTTGGCGAACCTTCTTGTGAAGTATGATGTCAAACATAAGGTGTCGACGGTCTACCACCCTCAAACTAATGAATTGGCAGATGTCTCTAATCGCCAAATCAAGCTCATCCTTGAAAAGACCATGAGTGCAAATAGAAAAGATTGGGCTTTGAAGTTAGACGATGCTCTTTGGGCTTATCGTACGACTTTCAAGACTACTTTGAATCTATCTCCATACCAAATGGTCCATGGGAAGCCTTGCCACTTGCCCGTTGAACTAGAGCACAAGGCATATTGGGCTACCAAGAAGTTAAACTTTGATGAGACATTATATGGGGAGAAGAGGCTCTTGCAATTACATGAGTTAGATGAGTAAAGTGATGAAGCCTATGAAAATGCAAAGATATTCAAGGAGAAGAGAAAGAAGTAGCATGATGCCAACATTAAGGAGAAGTCTTTCAAGATGTTTGATCAAGTTCTCCTATTCAACTCAAGGTTTAAGTTATTCCCCGGAAAATTAAAGTCCAAGTGGAGTGGCCCATTCACAATTTCTAATTGTTTTGCTAGTGGATGTTATGAGCTTACAAATGATAAGGGGGAGCTCTTTTATGCAAATGGACATCACCTCAAGCATTATCATAACTCGATGCATAAGGAAGTTACAAGCTGATTGAGACTCTTTGATTTTGATCCACTTTGAGTTTGAGCTATAAGTGTTGTCCGGCTAAGGGACGTTAACCTAAGCGCTAGATGGGAGGCAACCCATCCTTGTTGTTTTCTTTTGTAGATTGATTTTTGTTATTTTTGTTGATTAGTCTTTTTGATTTTGTAGGTGTTGATCTTCCAAGAGATGTGCTCTTTGTGTCATGATCTTCCATGGTGAGGTATTGTGTCTTTTCTCTACTTGGAGCACTTTGTCTAGCCTAGTTTGGGGGAGTCATTTCTTGAAGTATTGGTTTAATTGAGCATTGCAAATCATCTTTTCATCACTTTTACCAAACTTTTAGGATTCATGATTCAAAAAAGTTTGGGAGGGTGAGTTCGTTTTTTGAATTTTATTTGCAATGAATGATTATGTAGATTCTTGGTGCTTTGATGATGTTTTGACTTGTTGCCATAGATTGATGAGTCGATTTTTGCTTGATATGGATTGCCATTATTGCTAGCTTAGGGTAGTGAATGCATGAGATAGGTTTATTGTTGTGTGGAACTGCATGTTAGGTGTAGTGTATATATCATTTGATTCATGTTGGTTTATATTGTAGTTGAATCTTTGATGCTTGATACATGGATGATATGAACATATTTGAGATGATTTGAGTCATGATCATCTTTACCCGTGAGGTTTGAGCCTTATTTGCCCATTTTAATCTTGAACGGATGATAGTTTCATTGTTGTGAGATCCACATTGTACATTTTACTCTAGAACATGGCTTGTGTCTTGTCTGAGACCACACAAGATGATGAGTTTGCAAAGAATGATTTGAGGCCATCTTTGATATGTATTGAGTCACTTGGCCTAAAATTGCCTACCATGGATATTTTATCCGTTGCTTGCCATTTTTGTACCTATAGACCTTCCTTTGGCCAACCATACTTGAAGCCATAATTCCTTCCTTTTTGGAACTCTCTTGTCCCTATGATTAGTAGAGTGAAAAGAAGGAAGGAAGGTGGTGAGATGATGAAGAAATTGGTTGCTAAAGTGGAAAGATATTCAAGTTGCATGGATTTGAAAGTGAAAGTGCAAGTGAAAGCATGAAAAGGTTGATCTTTGTGTTGTGAGTATGATCACAATTTGAGAATAAAGGAAGTAATTGCTTATGAAAAATGATGATTAGAAAAGTGCATGAAGAGGCAAGTGCTACTAGCATGAAGATTGTGAATGCTCTTATATGATTCCTTCTATGCTTTACTAATCATATTTAGTCACTTTGATCCATATTATCCCTTCCCTACCAAAGAGCCAACACTACAACCTTGTGAAAGTCCTCAATGATGTGTGAATAAATTGTCACTTAAGTGGTGGATAATTTGATGTTGGGGAATTTCGTGGATGCCCGGATCTAATCGGGTTATACACTAAATATAAATTTAAGTACACAACTAATATCATGATTTAAATATAATTAAATCAAATAGTTGTTTACCCAACAACAAGGTTTTCATGCAAAACATATGAAATATATAAAGACACATAAAACCCAATACATGCGGAATAAAAGGGTTTAAGTGAATTATACCTCTTGATGACAAAATCTTGAGATACTCGCTTCCGGTGTATACGATCAACTTGATCAACCCAATAAGCCTTCTCAAGTATTCTCTTGTCCTTACTCGTACACCCGGTGGGAGGCCACACGAACAATAACAACACAAGGAAAATTAAGAAAAATATTTTGTTGCCCAATACACTAAGTGGCCGAAAGTTAGGCCATTATTCTTGTATGTTTTTTAGCTCTCAAGACTCATATTTATAATAAGGATTCTAGGTTTAATTTGTGGGCAAAAAATTAAATATGGTAAAAGCCTATTTCCTCTCAAGGAAAGTCTTGAATACCAAGTATTCCTTTTACCAATATTAATTTTTCCACAAAATAATCCTCCTTATTATTTAATATGTAATTTTCAAAAATTTCACAATTATGTATTAATTCAATGAGCTCTTGATTTTATTAGATATTCTTGTATTCTAAATACATATCTATTTATCATAAAATCTCTCATGAATTTCAATACGTAATAAATTCAAAAATTACAATAAAATTGGGCACAAAAACATTTCTTTTATTTTAATCACCTTGTTCATTGTTGGACATTTAATTAGGCTATTTGAGGGGACTTTATGAGAATTAAGATTTGACCTCCCAATGGGCCTTGAATTCTAACATTGAGCCCAATGTCATTCAACCCATTAACATTAGTCTCACTCCACTATAGGATTAATGTGGCACTATCCATCTTAACCCATATTACAATCATATGGCTCCCTGTCATTATTTCTCGTGTTTAAGATTCTCTTGTCCGTTAATTAATCAAGCCACTGATCGTTTTAATTAATTTAACATTTTAACCTTGGAGTAAGGACAACTCTTCTTTATCATCATACCGGAAACAAATTCCACTTGCAAGATTTAGTATGACGAATATTTAGAGCCCACCAAGGGGACTAATGAAGCAAGAATCTCCAGGCACACATTCATCAGTATTAAATCTTAACAACTATCATGTTCTCAATGGTATCACCCAAGATGCAAAGTATTGAGTCTCATTGACTCTCTACCTATAACAAATTAAAGCGCCACACATGGATTACACACAGTCCTATTTAAGGGACAAAGGTTTAGAAATAAACGACCACTAAGGTCTAATTCTTCATCCCATAAATCAGTACGGAAGAATTACCTCTCTGTAGGTACTCTTCAATGCATCATCATGCACTAGTGTAATCTCTTGGTCAAGATAAGCCAATCCGGGATCTACACATCAGCCGTTTACCAATGGGGTGTTCAAATCCCATCTAGGTTGTAAATTTAGTACTTGTTACAAGATACTGATGATGTGGTCCTGCTGTGAGTTATCTGGGGACCACCACATTTATCTATAGTGTAAGTTGTACTATTAAATTTGAACGGATTGCAATAAATAAATAACATTCATATTATCTAGAGCACAGTGATAAAATGTTTATTTCAGATAAAGCTCAAAGATTCTGTTTAGTTATACAAAGTAAAAACAAACTTTCTAGCATAACCCTAATGATTAGGGTCATAATTGCATGTTTTTGCATCTATTTCTATATGGTTTTGATGTGCTTATGTTCATATTTGACCCTAATTTGGTATAAATTGTGCTATTAACCATTTTGTGGCAAGAAAATATGTTTTGTAGTGAAAACGAGCAAAAACCGGCAAAAGACGAGCAAGTTCGTAAAAGTTCAGAAAATGTGAGTTGATCCAATGAAGACAAATGATATACCATGTCGAAGAGTTCGAAGAGAGGGTCGCAACAGAAAAATAATCAAGTAAATCGGAGCTCTAGAACTCAAGATATGAAGTAAACGAGAAAGTCGAGGATCGATCGCACAAGCCGAAGTTGGACTCGAGCGACCACAAGCTTAGACTCGAGTGACCATGAGCTTCCACTCGTGCGACACCCCTCTGGTTCGGGTGATGAAGGCTCACACGAGTGACCACACGAGCCTGCATTCGTGCGACACTCCTCTGGTTCGGGCTAGGTCGAGTCACACGAGTGACCACACGAGCCAGACTCGTGCGACCACTATGGTCCACTCGGGTGATGCCTCGGATTTCCAATTTTTGAAGGGCAGTTTCGTCTTTTCGTGCGTTTAATGAAGGGAATATTAGACCAAGCATTGTGGGCACTATAAATACTCTAAAGATCAGATTCTCAAGGCATCTAAGTCATAATTCAAGTCACATTAGTTCATAATCATAGTGAGATTCTTAGATTAGAGAGAGAGAGGTAGTTACTTGTGGGTTTCTTAAGATTTCTTCTCACAAATTCTTAGATAACTTTTGATCTACCGCTTTGATCGTTGATCTGTTAATTCCTACATTCTCGTCTCGTCTAAGGATACATTCTCACCGATTGAATTTCAATTTCCATTGTCGGATTGCTAGTTAGCATTTTAGAGGTAAATTGTATCTTTCCAATTTTCATTGTAATAAGTAATTCTCTTTACATTTCTTGCTTAATGATGATTGTTCTTAGCTTAATTGTTCTCATGTTTACTCAATTAGCCATGAGCTAATTCCTTCATGTGTTAGTGTATGATGCCTATGGAGTAGTGTAGTGATATGTTGGTCTTTTGAATGCTTTGAGTGATTGTATGATCAATTCTCTACATTGGTGGATTGAATGAATGCTTGCATGTGTAGATGATAATTAGGGCCATTAGGGAGTTAGTCTCTTGCGAAAGTAGAGCTATTTTCCTAAACTTTCTTGTATTAAGGCCAATGCATATCAAGTGTTTGATAAAATTCCTAAGATAGTGAGAATTATCTTTAGTGAATTAGATGAACAATTAGAGGCTTTGATATGTTATTAGGGAAACCTTTTGCATGTTAGAGTGGCTTGCCCATTGATTATACACAATCTCATTGCATGATAAAGTGATGCTTAACTACATGAAACATAGGATAGTACACTAGCACATATCTCTCACATTTGCTCACTTTGCAACCCAAGGTGATAGGTAGTTTACTTCTTTGACGCATTAGTAGACGATAGAAACCTTTCCCCTTTATTGCTTTGTTAGCTAGCCAATTGAAACAACGAATTTTCCTTACAAGTCCCCGTCTCCTTTGGGTTCGATATATTTTAAAACTTGGTCAAGCTTACCACGCTCATAGCGAACACGTACACTTGCGTGAGGACTCATTTACATTGACAAGTTTTTGGCACCGTTGCCGGGGAGACGGCTAGTTTGTTTGGATGTTTGTTATTTCTTTTATGTTCGAATTTTGTTGGTAATATTGTGAGAGTTTTGATACTTGTGGTGATGTGTGTTTACATGTCTTATCTTTGTTTCTTTGTGTGTTCTTAATCATCCT
>JAPKLY010001685.1:0-37643 GCA_026898435.1 Prunella vulgaris
CACTTGGAAAAAGGGAAGATGAGATAAGATCCAAATATCCATAACCCTTCACGTAAGTGAAATTTCGAGGACGAAATTTTATAAGGAGGGGAGGATGTGATACCCGAGTTTCTCACTACTCATTGGTAAATAAAATTCATGTGTTGAATGCAATTTATTCACTTATGTGTTAATTGCTTAAATATATATTTCATGCTTTAGGTGCAATTAAATCATTTATGTATTAATTTAATAATTATTTGAATATATTTTATGCATTATGTGCACTTTAATTCATTATCATGCTACTTACTGTTTGAGTACATTTTATATTACTCATATATTACTTGCGATGTTGTCCTAATTATTTTACTTATAAGTGTTAAATTATTTTTTGAATTGATATATGTCTTTATTTGTTTATTAATGAAAGAAAATTCTTGTGTATTTATTTGAGATTCTAGTGGAATAAATGTGTTGTACTAATTATTTGGGAATAAATGGTGTAAATTAAGTGTAGACCATTTGAGAATTAGTTGTAGTAATTAAATAGAATAATTAAATAAATTATATATAATATATATTATAAATATAATAATGAATATGTATATAGGTGTTAGTCGGCTTGCAGGCTACCTTAACAACTAAAGTTAGTAATAATAATAATAATAATATTATATATATATATATATATATATATAGATATGATCTAGATTCCCGATCCTTCCTTCTAATGGTATCAGAGCCATGTGAGAGTAGAGTATATATTTTGTTATGGTATATGATTCAATACAATTTAAATTCTTATGAATTTATTCAGGTTTAAGGATACTGTTAAGAACAGTATAACACAGGAATATGATATTCCTGAGAATTTAGATCTATTAAACAGATGGACTATTCCAAAAATTGAACCTAAAATGGTTTATAAATTAGGAACTTTTGAAAAGTTAGGTTTTAAACAAATTGTTAAAACCACTGAATCTTCAATTCCTCTTCATGAAGAAGAAATGGTTATCAAATTTCTTAGCAAAAATGATATTTTACCTTTTAAAAGAACACATAAATTTCTTCATATTGGATGTGTTCAAGTTGCCTTTAGGCCTCTTACTTTAAAAGGTTTACCAGAAAGCTTTCTTGCTACACTTAGAGATGGCAGAAACCTTAACTGGAAACAATCCCTTATGGGGATAATCCAGTCTAGTCTGGCTTTAGGACCCGTTTATTTTGACGCTTATCCTAACTTATCGCTTTCTTTATCTGACAGCAATATTCTTGATTCTTTAACATTAAATGTTAAAACTCATGGTTATAATTATATACCTGGTACTGAGGTCATGTGTATATGTTACCGTATCTATTATAAACCTCTGTTTACCTTAAATCCTATGTGCAAAAGATTTGAAAATGACAAAAATGAGACTATCCTCATTGAAACCAATTTTGGAAAATCCAATATTAGTACTAGAAGGTCCATTAAATGGGAAGAAATTACATTCCCAGATAATTGGATAATTGAACAATCTGTTCCTAATATTCCTTTGATTGATAATAATTTTCAACATATTACGCAAAGTAATAATGGAACAATTAGTATTGGTTTTCAAAATAATCAAAGAAGGCAATCTTCTTTTCATTCTAGATCTATGTCTAGCCACTCTTTATTCTCCCCTCTTGATTATGAGGTTAATTTACCTTCAGATTCTATGGTTTCTACTTCTTCTTATAAAGAAGATACGTTTAATGACTTCAATAATGAAAGAATTATTGTTAATAAAAACAATATTATCCACAATGATGGTATTAACCCCGAAACAATTTCGGATTGTAATTTTAAGATATAATTTTATGGATTTTAAACCTATTTTAGATTTCTCGAAAGGCTCTTTGCCTAGAGCTCAAATTAATAAAGAGTTCTATGATCCCAAATGGAAAAATTTTCGAACTTGGTATTTTAGTTCTTTTCCAAAAGAAGAATTAGATTATTTTGTTAACAGTTTTTATAAACTCTGTGAACAACATAATGAAATTACTTATTATGTTCCTTGGTTTATCAAAACCTTTTATATAAATCATATTTCTGTTATCGAACGAGATTATAAGATCGTCTCGGGAGAAACACAAAAATCTGTTCACCCTCCCCATGTTCCTTTTCAAATTGAAAAGGGAGGTAGGATTTTTAATTTCCTCCCATTTACCACGATTCTTGAAAAAGATGTTTTACAAATTACTGTAAAACATATTAATCAAATGATTGAACAAAATAATTTTTGTAATCTTTATCTCTCTATTTTAGGAGAAGAAATTATTTCTTTGCATAGCAAGATTGATAAAATTATTTCACAGACTAAGTCTGATGTTTTAAAAGAAAATGATAATAAAAATTTTATCATTAAAACTGCTTCTTCTATACAATCTCCTATTGAAATAAAAGATTTCAATATTGAAGCTTCTGTTTCAGATTTTGAAAAAATCATAAGTCATAAGTTTGAAAAACTTAATATTTCTACTCTTGATAATGACTTTGAAAAAGATTCTATTAAATCCAGTAAAACTGAAAGTTTAAATAAAATTAAATGGGCTGACAAGCCAAATTTGTCTAAATACTATTATAAGAGACCAACTCCTATGGATGTTCTCCATGAGGAACAAGAAAATTATTTTACTACCTCTTATTCGGGGAAAAGTATTTATGAATGGAACATTGATGGCGGTGCTGATAAGCATATTTTTACTCAATGCCATCGTATGCTTATGTATAGCTCTGCCTGTAGAATTAGTGGTAATAATGATATACAAACCGCTCAGGCTATCACCGTAGGTTTTACGGGCCAACTAAAGGGTTGGTGGGACAATTATCTAAGTCCTCTAAACAAACAGGAAATATTTTCTTCTGTTAAAATCGAAGATGGTGAGACTAAATCTAATGCTGTTTATTCTCTTGTTCTTACTATTTTAGAACATTTTACTGGTAGATTTACCAATAAGTCTGAAAATACAAAAACTCTTCTTTTAAAAATGAAGTGTAAAACCCTTACTGATTTCAGATGGTACAAAGATACTTTTCTGTCTCGTATCTATGATATTCCTGATTGTAACCAGGATATTTGGAAGAATAAATTTGTTGATGGTCTTCCTTACTTATTTGCTGAAAGAAT
This sequence comes from Prunella vulgaris, assembly GCA_026898435.1. Taxonomy (NCBI): domain Eukaryota; kingdom Viridiplantae; phylum Streptophyta; class Magnoliopsida; order Lamiales; family Lamiaceae; genus Prunella; species Prunella vulgaris. Next base: position 3,138 of record JAPKLY010001685.1, read on the forward strand.
TAAAAAAGTTCTTCGAAAAGACTCTGACTCTATTTCTTATGAGTCTTACACTTTTGGTCAAATCATAAGTATTTGTGTACAAGAAGGATTAAATCTTTGTAATGAAATCAAATTGCGTAATCAAATCAAAAAAGATAATCTTTTAGAAAGAAAACAATTAGGTCATTTTTGTGATCAATTTGGTTTGGACAATCCAAGCCCAAAAAGAGTTCATAAGAAGGATTTTCCTAATAAATCTAATTTTAGAAAAAGGAAGAGGTATTCTGATAATAAACAGAAAAAAGAGAAGAAAGAAAAGTATTATGATCAAACTCATAATAAGAAAAGATTTTATAAAAATAAAAAATACCTTGATAAAATCGTTTGTCATAAATGTGGCAAAAATGGTCATTATGCTAACCAATGTTATGCTAAAGACAAGATTAAGAATCTTGATATTAGTGATGACTTAAAAGAAACTCTTTTCAAAATCGTCATGAATTCTGAAAACGAGATTGATTCTAATGAATCTTTTACAGACTCTTCTGGAAATTCTTATGATGATATTTCTTCTCTGTCTGACAAAGTTGAGTGTGATAATTGCGCTCTTGGTAAACCTTGTCTAAATTGTATCAATGATACTGACAGCATCAAAACTGATGATGAATTTTATAAGCTTATGAGTCAATTTCAAGACATGAATATTAATGTCTTAACTGATAATCATATTCTTGAATTCCTTAAACAGGTTAAAGACCCTAGTTTAAGAAATAAAATTATTGAACAATTCGATGATTCCTGTTCTAGTGATAATAAGACTAGCCTTTCTAATAAGGTTAATAATAATTATTATAATATGGGAGAAATTGATAAACTTCTCAAACTTAGGAATATTAAAAATAATCCTATCACCATAAACGATTTAGTTCAAGAGATTAATAATCTCAAAAACAATGTCAAAATTCTTCAAAAACAGAATTTAGATTTCTCTTCTAGACTTTTTTCCATTGAAAAAGGAAAAGATAAGATTGATGACATTGATACCAACTCTATCGCTTCTCATGATTTCAGAGAAGAAGATCATTTGGCTACCATTAATATGATTATATCTCAAAAATGGTATACTAAGATTTCTCTTCTTATTAATAACTCTTATAGACAAAATTTCATTGCCATGATTGATAGCGGAGCTGACATAAGTGTCATACAAATGGGAAAAATTCCCACTAAGTTTTTTGAAAAAACCACACAATCTGTTTCTCATGCAGGAGGAGGCCCTCTAAAAATCAACTATAAGCTTAAAAATGCTTATGTCTGTGTTAATGGTTGTTGTATTCCTAATGATTTTCTCATTGCAGATGACATTACTAGCCAAATGATAATTGGCCTTCATTTCCTTTATAAAATTTATCCTCTTACTTTCATTAATGAAAGAGGAATTACAGGTACTTATAATGGAAAACCTGTTACTTTTGAGTTCATTACTAAACCAATTTATAAAGTTCTTAATTTGATCCAAGATCAAATTGATTCTAAAAATAGTCAAGTTAATTTTCTCAAAGAAGAACTAAATTCTTTAACTATTGAAGAAAGGTTAAAAAACCCTAAACTTCAAGAAAAGATAAAATTTCTTCTCAATAAATTTTCTATTGATATCTGTAATGATTTTCCTAATGCCTTTTGGGACAGAAAGAAACATATCGTTTCACTTCCCTATGAAGATGGTTTTACTAATGCAAAAATCCCGACTAAGTCAAGACCTTGTCAAATGAACTCTGAATATTTAGAGTTATGCAAAAAGGAAATATCTTCCTTATTACAAAAAAAGCTTATTACTCCCTCTAAGTCCCCATGGTCTTGTACAGCTTTTTACGTCAACAAACATTCCGAAATAGAACGCGGAGTTCCCAGGTTAGTTATAAATTATAAACCGCTTAATAAAGTCCTAAATTTATTAGACACCCTATTCCTAATAAAAAGGATCTGCTTGATAGACTTATCAATGCCCTTATTTTTTCAAAATTTGACTTAAAATCAGGGTTTTGGCAAATACAAATTGACCCTTCTGATAGGTATAAAACTGCCTTTAATGTTCCATTCGGACATTACGAATGGACTGTTATGCCTTTTGGCCTAAAAAATGCTCCTTCAGAATTTCAACAAATTATGAATGACATTTTTTCTCCTTTTAGTAATTTTATCATTGTTTATATTGATGATATTCCTGTGTTCTCAAAAGACGTTGAAATGCATTTTAAGCATCTTGATATTTTCAAAAAAATAGTCATAAAAAATGGTCTAGTTGTTTCAAAACCAAAAATGGTTCTTTTCCAAACAAAAATAAAATTTTTGGGCCATTTTATTGAAAAAGGAAACATTATTCCCATTAGTAGGAATATTGAGTTCGGTAATAAATTTCCTGACATTATTACTGACAAAACTCAATTACAAAGATTTTTAGGAAGCCTTAATTATGTGTCTTCTTATATTAAAAATCTTTCTGAAGATTCAGCCATCTTATACGATAGGCTAAAAAAGAATCCTTTACCTTGGGGTGATAAGCACACCAAAGCAGTTATCAGGATCAAAGAAAAGGTTAAAAATATTCCTTGTCTTATGCTTGCTAATCCTTTATGGGAAAAAATTGTTGAAACTGATGCTTCAGATTTAGGGTATGGTGGTATTCTCAAACAGGTTAATCCTGAGAGTAAAACTGAATATATTGTCAGATTTTATTCTGGTAAATGGAATAGTGCTCAAAAAAACTATTCTACCATAGCCAAAGAAATCCTGGCTATCGTTAAATGTACTCTTAAATTTCAAGGTGATCTGTACAATCAAAAGTTTACCATTAAAACTGATTGTAGAGCTGCTACTTTCATGCTTACTAAAGATTTTGAACATAATGTTTCTAAACAGATGTTTGCCCGATGGCAATCTCATCTTGCTTATTTCGATTTTGTTATTGTATTCAAAGAAGGGAAAGATAATCATCTTCCTGATTTCCTAACTCGTGAATTTATTTCTTAATAACAGAAATGAGCCATTCTGGCCGAGACCCACATTCCTCTTATAGAGGAAGAGGAGGAAGAGGATATCCTCCACTTTACCATGGGAAGAAATCCCTAATTAACCAGAATATTTCTGGTATTGGTCCCTCTTCATTAAGAGATGACACACAAAAGGAATTCCAAGAATTCCTCAGACAAAGGGGAAAAAATATACCCATTAATGATAATTCCTCAAAGGATGATGAGCAAGATTCTTATGCATCTGCTGCTCAGAAAGAGTACACTTACTATAATTCTCCCAAGAGAGAATTAATTTTGATCCTTGAAGAGGATGATACTAGGTTTAAAGAATCCCCATGGATTCTCATGGAAAAATATTTTCCAAATAACAGCTGGGATACTGGTTCTTATAAATCCAGGGGCTTCTATGAGGCCATTCTTACCAGTTCAGGAAGTGTAGATATTCAACACTTTCCACTGAAGAGTAAGACAATTAATTACTCAAAGTTTATCCTTAAAAGGATCATCTCCATCCAAGAATGGGGAATTTCACCATTTTCAGAAAAAAGAATGGTAAATGAAGTCTCAAAGACAACCATCCAGTACAATTACTGGGACTACTTACAAAGTTTTTATAAAACTTTTCTTCATCAGAATGTCAAACATTCTCATACATGGCTTATTAAAATTTGTGATAATATCAACAAAGGCCACATTCCAAATTGGCTCACCGCATGGTGGGAAACCTTTGGAGCATCGGCAAGTATTTTGCCGGAAGATGTCAAACTTCTTCTTGAAGAATATCATATTATTTCTTCTGACTATGTCACTCATAATACAAGCAGTAAAACTACTTGTAGATTTTTCATTGACTCAGGTATTCCATGGGTCTGGAAATGGACACCAGAATTTGGGTTCACCGAGGATAATACTCCTTGTCTCTGGAGAATTCATATGACAAGATTCTGGAATAACCTAATGGTTATTTCCCCAGACTCCAAGGAGCTCCCTATCCAAGAAAATATTGATCGGATCAAATCCAAGATCAATGATCTCAGAACAATTTCTGATAATAAGGCTACTATCACGTTGCCATCATTCTCAAATTATACTAAAATACATTCTGGTATCCTTTCTAAGGAAAAGATTGTGGATCTTTATATTGATCAGATTAAAAGGAGCATGTTCCATGGTGTGGATATTTCTGATTCAAAATCAGACTCTTCTATGGCATCTAGTTCTGATTTACAGGATGCTCAAGAACCAAATGACAGATGTGATTTCTCTATCCAGGATAGCTTGGATATTTTGAAGGACTCTCTAATAGAGAGGTTTAAAGACAAACAGTAATGGAATTTGTCACAAATATTCCCATTGAAAGAGAGGTTGACATCCAAGATGATTGGCTTATCCGCCTCAGAATCAACCGATTCGGACCACATGGTCAGATGTGGCAGGTTCCATTCCATGTCGAATTTGATAGATATGGTAAATGGATATCAGATAAAAATTATCTCAAGGCCATCAGAAAAAGAATAAGGCATCTCGAATTGAGTATTCCAATTCTCAAAAGCCTAAACCGGCCGACTAAAAGATTTGAGAGATCATTACTTCTTCTCAAAAAGCAAGCTTCTCTAATGGCAATCTAGAACGATGAATTTCCTAGGTGCATTTTGGGCAGAATGCATTCCGAAGAAACGACAGAATAAAATTCGTCATTGCCTACGTCAACAGACCAAGAACTGTACTTGAATAGTAAATTACTATTCAAACTTTTACTATTCATATTTTACTTTTGGGTTGAAATCCGGGGTTCATGTCCGGTTCCTCCCCTATATATATGTGTGTTTCATTTCAGAAGAGGCACGCTTGAGTTTAGACTCGCCCCTTCTTTCTCTCTCTAGAATCCACTCTTGTAAATCTTGTATTCTTAAAGTTTTAATCAAAGCAGCCTTGGCTCATTAAAAGGTATTTTGCTTATTTAAATTTTGTTTAAATTTTTTTTTTTTTTGTTTGTCGCCGCCTTAATGGTCGGCTAATTTACTTGTATTGAATCATGGCCTGACTTAATATTTCTCTACTAGCATGTGTGTTTGAAGATCATAAGTTGTTTGATCTAATCTGATTATATCAATATGTAGTGAATGGTTTCGACCGATTGGTTTGAGTTGTCTAGTGATATCTATGAGTTAAGATTCTGTCCAACACGTATCGAGATGTGTCTTTAAGGTTTAAACTTGCTAGTCTAAGTTCTCTGATCTATGAGTTAACCGTGTGGGGTAGCCTTTTGCCGTTATGCCGAGTGAAGGCGCAGGCGTTTGTGGGCATAAAACCTTTTTTCAGGTTGATTCATAGATGCATGATTACTTAGGCCAGTTTGTTTTGGAAAAGCTCCGTGAGACACTACTGATACAATACGGCTTAATCTTTAAATCTCATAGACTGTAGACGTTCTCAGTAATTCCAATCTGTGTTGAGCAAAAGTCCAACAGCTATACTACTGATATGATCTAGATTCCCGATCCTTCCTTCTAATATATATATATATATATATATATATATATATATATATAGTGGAATCAGGTAGCAGTGGCCGAGGCTTAATAGCCTTACTCACTAAGTTATGTTAGATAAAAAAAAAAAAAAAAAGATAGGCGGTGGAATCAAATTTCACGCCAACTCAATATACCTACATATACCCCACAACTCTTTTCACACACACTTACATGAGAATTAGAAATAGGAAGGTTAACATGGGTGCGGGGGAAGTTTGCGGAGAAAGAAAAAAAAAAAGAAGAGAGAATTCGTTCTGTTTCGATGATAAAAGCGTATTTCAGGTATGTGTTGTGTTTAGGATTTAATATTGTTTTTATTAATTGGAAGAGAGTTTGAATAAAAATAATTATTTAGTAATTGGAATAAAATATTTATAATTAACGGTTGATTAGATACGATACGGGAAGGTGATAGGGTGCTTTAGGGGTTTATATTATCGACGTTCTTGCGGATTTGAGGTAAGTAGAAATTCATTTGCACTGCAATGCATAAACATATTATTTTGTAAATTATTTATGTTTAAGTGATAACATGTGATTTTGAATAGACTGTAATATGTGATTTATGTCCTGTGAATATGTGAAAATGAGCTTATATGCTCTATTTGATGTGGAATGAGTCTGTGGGCTCTATATGTTATGTTGAATGAGCCTGTGAGTTCTATGCGATTGGATTGAGCATGTGAGCTCTAAATGTGATGTTGAAGGAGCCAGCGAGCTCCATAATTGATACAAGTTGAATCTATGAGTTCAATAATCTATGAATGTTGTTAAATGTCATTGATTGCACGAGCATCATGCATACCATCCATTGAAAATTAATTGATTTTCTGAAAGTGGCCACTGATTATACACCGAGGGTGGTAAGGGGCGACCTGGGAAGAAGCGACCTAGGGAAACCCAGTATGGAAACCTAGTGTAGGCTACCTGGTGTGGGCCAACACGTACCTTATTTGATTATGATTTGAGTGTTTCCCTAGGGGGACTTCCTGCGCGGACAGAGGGTCATGTTTGGTGATGGACCTTGCTGGTCACTGGAGGGTAGATCCTTGGATTCACTATATGGGTCGGAGTGGTGGGATGACTTCTTGGTGGACATGGGGGCGTATGTGAGGTCCGAACCCTGAATTGGGCCACAAGAGGATGGGCCCCACGTCGATATCATTATTGGCCTTGATTATGTGTATATTGGAGCTGTGTGCTCGTGTCGGTGTATAACAGTGTGTCTAGATAGGTCCCTGAGAGAGTCTTCATAAATAAATTGGTAATTTCAAAAGAGTGTGCATGGGGAGGTTTTCAAAATAATCACATCATCATGCATAATTTCTACTTACTGGGATTTATAAATCTCATTTAGTTAATGCATTGTAGGTAATCCCGATGATATGTGATCTGGTGATGAAACTGGAGTAGCTGCGGCGCTTTTGCAGGCTTTTTGAGTTGCAGTGTACATAGATGACGACCTGCTGGTAGGACTGTGGCTTATTTTGCTTCTGCTGTAGTATATTGTGTTTGTCTTAGATCTATATTGTATCATGTTGTAAAATTATGAATTTTGTTGTATGGTTTTGGAGGTGACGTAGTTTGCTTGCGTGGTTTGGAACTGGTTTTGGGATGTGAACAGGTTGTCGAGTTTGATATAGTGTTATGTTGTATGTCGAAATTGAAAAAAAATTATAGCCGATTTTCAGGTCGAGTTTTATTTAAACTTGTCGTAGGTTTGAGTGTGATAAGTGTGGTCGTGTCAAATGTATACTTTGAACATGCATCCATATCTCTGGAGAGATATACATCACCCAAATATCTTTAAAAAACATATATACGCGCATTAATATTTTAAAACAAAGTAAAACTTTATAAGAAGTAAATACTGAAAATTATTAACCACATACCTAAGGTATAAACATATGGAAGATGCACTCAACTCCCCATCTTCTAATACTTCCAGAATATTTTCTCGGTTTATCCTGTCGTTCCAACCAGTTTGATGAAAAAAAACAGAAATAGGAACTTTTATTTGATTGAATGTAGATGTCAATATACTCCTAGTCATATACTTCGACTCTACATATATATTCTAACTAAATATTAATATTTTTAAAAAAATTCGGCAGAATTTCATTTAGATTTTATCATAAACCCCATTTCATCAACATCTTAGTGCATCCATTTCCGATTTAATTAAAAATAATCAAATCGGAACGCACATTTTACAGCAAACAACAACCAACAATTATTTCCCAACTCCACATCAACTACATTATTATACAATAAAATTCTAATATTCAAACATAGATCGAACATCGATCATCATATAGTTAATCGTGGATCGAACATCGATCATCATACTTATAAAATTGAAATAAAATTCTACCATGCCAATTAATACTTATTTATTTAAAAAGTAAACTTACGATGATAGTGAATACAGATGATATCAATGAATCCGATCGAGTCACTTGTTCAAATGTATCACCTACAATTACAAAAACGAAATTCAGAAAGAAAATAAGATATTATTAAATGTATCACCTACAATTCAGAAACGAAATTCATACTTAGTTTTTTTTTTGGTGGACAAGAAACCAAGTAATACTTTTATGTATGGTCATTAATATTTTTATTATTAATAAATTTTGTTAATAGTTAGTTTACTTATATCTTGAATATAATTTACTAACTCAATAATTATTAAAAAAATAAAAAAGGACAAATTAATTACTGTATACGGCAAAATATGAATAAACATATAAGATTATTATTTTTACCATAAATACCATAATAAATATATTTAAATATATATACACAAAAAATTAAATAATCCTAACAAAAAAATGTTTTACAGTGTAATAAACAGAGGTAAAATGTAATAATATTCTTACATGAGTTGTCAGTTCTTGTGATTGTGTTAATCTGGTGTTCATTATGTGAAGGTTGAATCAATCTTTGGATTTTTTTAATTATTTGATTATCTTCATTCCTATTTTGAAGTCTTTATTTTCAAGATATTGAGAAACTATAGAGTCTCATTTATCACTTTCAAAATTATGTCATATATATTTTCAAAAATATTTATTTTAATGATAAATGTACTTCATAAATATTTAATAATTCTTTTATATATCGCTTTAAACCACTTGTAACTATATATAAATTCAACTGAAACATAAAGGGATGCAACTATTTCTCCTACTGATCACAATCAAAACTAGTAAAATCGAATCATCACAATGATGCAATCACTCGTGCGTGCCAAGTGATGCAAAATTATCAAGTTAATTAACTAAAAGTTTCTTATTAATATTATAATTAATAATTTTTAAATATTATATGTTAATTGCGGAATATACAACTAAATACATATACAAATTTTTTATTATTCATATAGATTTTCACTAAAAAATGATTTTCCAACAAAATATGAAATACTGAAACCACGAGCAACCAAACATATATATATATATATATGATCCATTATATATAAACCAGAAAACACATGCAGGCTTCTTTACTAAACCAGAAAACAGCCTCCCTGACCCTGATGATGGAAGGAAATATATATAAAACAAAAATGAAAGCAGTCGCCTACTTTTGGGATAAATTAATACTGAATTGGCAAACTGAAATATATATATAAATATTTTAACAAATATTTCTACTTTTTGGGTTATTCATGTCTCATTTTAATATTTTTGAAATATATATGAATTGGGAAAAATGACTAGCATTCAAAAGAAAATCAATTAATTAATTAACCTAATCGAGACAGTAATCCCAAAAATGGAAGAATATACCCAAAAAAAAATCTTAAATCGGGATTTGGGGATTTTCGATTCGGAGAAAAATTGAGGCTCACGCGGTGTGAAATGGACACACTAAGATTTGCAAAAACACACGCACCGTGAGGGGTTTAGAAGAAAAAAATACGAAAATTGTTGAAATATTCATTCCTCAATTACCTCGTTTCAATTTCTGAATTTCATTGTCGTTTCAGGGGAATCGAGTGAAATGGGGACGAATTGCACGCCGAAAAGACGATATACCGGCATCCCGGCTCCCAACGGCGGTGGGGACGGCGTCGCACCTCCCTGCTGATGAAGGCGGAGGCGGCGGCGGCTGATGAAGGCGGAGGCGGCGGCGGCGGCGGCTGATGAAGGCGGAGGCGGCGGCGGCGGCGGCTGATGAAGGCGGATGCGGCAGCGGCTGTTGAAGGCGGACGCAGCGGCGGCGGCTGTTGAAGGCGGACGCAGCGGCGGCGGCTATTGAAGGCGGACGTAGCGGCGGCTGATGAAAGCGGAGGCGGGGAACGGCCGGCGGCAGCAACGAAATACTCTGTGGGGGGCGATTTTGGTGAGTGAAGAGGCGGGCGCGAAAATGAATTTGGGGAAGAAAGCTGACCTAATTATAACTTCACTTGCAGTGCGGTTATTGACCGCTTTCACTTGCAGTGCGGTCGATAGCCGCTGTCCATACGCTCTGGGTCGATTTTTTATATTTTTTTATTTCGTATATGAGATAAACCACATCTCTCCTATAGAGCGGTTAAAAAACCGCTCTACAAGACTTTTTTTTTTTATATTATCTTGTCAAAACCGCTCTCCAAGTGAGCACTTGGAGAGCGGTTTTGACAAGAGCTCTCCAAGTATAGCTCTGCAATCCCCAATGTGTAGTAGTGATGACAGCAAGTCTGAAAAGGAGAAATACACTCCATTAATAGTTTGAATTTGAATATTGTGCTTTTCAATGGTAATATTTAAATCCACACTATAAATACAAACTTATACTTCGAAAGAAGAAGAGGGAGAAGATGCGAGAATGCATAATTGGAAAGAAAAGTCAAATCATAAGCATCTCTATCTAAGAAAACTGACCTTTATATAGGTCTAGAATATTCAGAGTATTCTTAGTTTGTATTCTCGAGCTCATCATATACATTCTAAGCTTAGAGAAATTTTATCAATTCTAGTTAATTTAAGGCTAACACTTTGTAAGAGAAGTCTCATTTAGTTGAAAACAAACTAAACCTAAATCCTTACCTGAGCGTTAGTGGTTGAAGTGAGGTGCGTGAAGACAATCTCGAGAAGAATATGAGTCCAGATGTAGACAGTAGTTCCAAAGAGGCATATAAGTCCAGATAAGAAGTCGTTCAGCAGGGGCGGATCCAGGAATTAGTAGTGGGGTGGGCTAAAAAATAAATGCTTCGACACATTAAAAATATTTACATAACAAAGTATTTCGATGTTCATATAAGTTGTGCCCTAATCTATTATTCGCACCTAAACATTAGCAAATTTGATATTAAAATATTAATTTATATAAGATAAAAATTAAATACATTAAATACACATTCATCTTTAACAAGCCAAATAATAACATGAAAATATCATAAACAAAATATACTAAATGTATTTTAAAAAATAATTATCTTGAATGATGTGGGTGAAAGATTTTAAGAAAACCTTAATTCCCAAAATTCCAAAAAATTGTTCCTTGTTGTTAATGATCTACAATACTTTATGCTTTAAGAATTAAATATAATTATTTAAAAAAAAAAAAAGGATTGAATTACCGGGCAGCGAAATATAACAAAGAGACAACACACACACGAGTCACGCTGAAAGGGAAAAAAAATGGCATATTTAAGGTTTTAGAAATTCTTATATATATGTATTGTGTATTTAGGTAAGTGGGCCTATTAATAAATCATAGTAAGTTTAATATATATTGGGCCGTGGGCATAATAATTCTAATTATTTTATATATATATATATATATATTTTGGGTACTAAGACTAACAATTATATTTTAAATTTTGGGCTGGACTGCTATTACCATATTAATTATAAATATGTAATATATATATATGGGGTTAACTTTGGGATTGCACTGGGCTAAAGCACAGTGCAGCCCACCCCTAAATCCGCCCATGGTTCAGTGGATGAACATAAGACTAGTTCATGCACTTTGACACGTTAATTATAAGTTCATTTCATTGAAAGAATTAACTGTTAAGTTAGGAAAATGGACATAAGAGTTTGATCCTCCAAACCACTTTACATCGTTGTATTCTTTATTGTTTTATATGTTTAATGCTTTAGTTCAACTTGGAATTCTATCAGCAACACAAATCCCTAGTACAAACGTAAATTTTTTTTTATTGAAAATTACATCAGATTACACCCTTCTTTTTTTTTTTTTATTATGATAAATATCTATTTCAAAAATTAAACCAAACTCATTTAGAAAACTATCACTCTGATTCCCAGGGAGCCACCTGGTTCCATTTAACATTGTCGTAACTGATGGCAAATCCATTGTTATCAGCCTTCCAATATATAGCGACTCGGCCTGCATCCCGAGCCGACTCGTACGCATGAAATGTCGCGAATTTCAAGCCGAATAGCGCACTTGCATAATACACATCCTTAACGGTTACATTAATCTTGTAGCTCTGGCTCGGCTTCAGCAGAGCCGAGTCCTTCAAAGAGCCACCGGCTTTGAATTGAATTTTGATTGGAGGAGAATTGCTCCCACTTATGGCGTTGATCACGTGGATCAACGGTGACGAGTCGTCGGCTTTGAGCTGGACGGCTAATAAAGAGACCAACATCATTTGAAAAAACAATAATTTTGAGGCCATTTTTTTAAAAATTTCTTTGGCTTTTCTATGATGTGTCTTGTGTCTGATTAATTGTAGGGTTTTTATAGGTGGAATTATGGATATGAGGAAATTAATTTGCAATTGATTTGTTGCTTGTTTATGAATGGATTATCAGTTAATTAAGGAGATCATAATCTGCATGATTCATGAATCTTAGTTTATTTTATATTAACTGCCTTAATTTGCGAAGACGACATCTTTTTCTTTTTGCTTTTTTTAATTTGGTTTGCTTATGTATGTATCAATCGATACGCATAGCCAGAAATTAACTTTTTTTTTTGTAAAATATAATTATGACCTTCTATATTTATATTTAAACTAGAATAATATCAAGAATATTATTTTAATTTATATTAATTATATTATTAACTCGGCAAAATTTTGTACTACACCATCTTATAATATGATCAACTAAATTAAAAAAGTTAAGGTGTAATAAATTGTGATAATTTTTTTATTAAAACTCAATTTATCATTTTTTAAAAGTGAATTTTTTTTAATTACTTAATGAAATATTTTAATTTTTTAATAATCAAATAGTATTTGTCTCAATTTATGAGACAGTCTAACATAAAACTTAATTTATTAATTTTTATTAAAGCTACCCAACATATTTTCTTTACTAATGTTAGTTAATCCAACAAAATCGTATTTTTGTGTAAAATTGATTTAAATTTATAGAAAATTCTTAAGTAGTATTCCCGTAAAACTTGTCGTGTGAAGTTTTAAAAATATCCAAATCAAAATATTTTTAAATTTATAAGATAAATATAAAATTATAATTCATTTGGACCAAATTCAAAATAAGACAAGTTACTTTAGACTACAAAAACTTTAATTCCTTTTCAGAATTTATGTAATCTATCAAATATTAAACTTTATTATATACCACCTCCTTTTGTTACGTTATTTTTTGGCTACTACAAGGTGTATTTTTTTTAAAGAAAAAAGGGTGACTTAAATGTAGGTTCAAAAAAAGTCACTATATTTACAAATATGTTATTTGCAGAAAAAAAAAATGTACCTCTGTGCATAAAAAAAATGTGCTTCTGTGCAAATATTTTGAATCTATTTGTAAATATAGTGATTTTCTTGAACCTATATGTAAATCATCCAAGAAAAAACGTGATTGAATTCAAATAAATAGTGAATTTATTTGGAATTTTTAAAGAATCAAGATTCAGGATTGCATTAGTACTTAGCTTTTGGGAAATAGTCTCTTGATGCTTGATTAATGAATGAATGGCCAAAAATAGAAGAGTGATACATGGAAGAAAAGAGATATAAGGAGAGTAATTAAGCGCGCAAAATGGATTTTCTCAAAAAAGTTGCGGCAAGGTAAAATGAAAAAATCGCCTCAGATATGTAACTATAAGGAGTAAATTTAGGTTACAAATATGTATAATAAAAACAAAAAAGAAAATGTCACAACTATAAGGATAAGTATGAGTTCATGAAGAGCAAAAATTTTGTTTCTGATTTGTCCTTCATCTCTTTAAGTTAGAGATTTTTTTTTTTCAGAATGATTTTGATCATATAGTAATTATTTTTTCTCTGTCTTAGTCTTGTATATAATAGGTGCACTGTGCAATTTAAGTGTATTTTAAAAAGTTATACAAAATACTATTAAAAAATCACACATGTTATTACTGAAAATTTTATTTTCAATGGTGTAACATTTCAGTAATAATAAGTGTGATATTTTAATATATAATAATAGTGTAACTAATTAAAAATACAGAACTGCATGGTGCACTTGATGCATAAGAGACTTACTCTTTTTGTCACTCGAAAGCACATGTGTAACTATGATGAATGAAACCATATATTTCTAGAAAGACAAGTATGTATTACTCTTTCTATGTTGATACATATTTGCTTTTATAATAATACAATTTGCAAGTGATTTTCTTTCTTTTGTGCAATCTTTTGAAAAAAAATTCTTGACCCGTGCAAATTCGGTTAGCATCTGCAAATTTAAACGTTGTGTCGTTATATTGACATTTCGATTCAGCTAACTAACTCATAATTAATTTTTTAAAATTTTATTGTAAAATATCAAAGATCCTACTCCCTCCGTCCATGAATTTTTTTCTCATTTCTTTGTGAGCACGGAATTTAATGAAAAGTAGTATTATATTGAAATTATAGATAAAGTAAGGGAAAAGTAAGAGTATTGTGGAACCCAAAATTTTATTGTGAGTGTAGGTTGTTTCCAAATAAATAAATGGAAAAAAGTTTTGTAGACAAACAAAAATGAAAAGTGGGAATAATTTGGTGGACAGAGGGAGTAATTTATTTGTAACAGTTCTCCATATGAAAGAGTTGTTTTAGAGGTGCATATGAAAGATTTTTTTGAATTAACTCTTTCATATGCACATCTCAAAAAATATATCTTTCATGTGCAGAACTCAAATTTGTTATTAAGTATTAGTACTTTGTTATTAAAATTTGTATTTTGTAAGATATATACTTTACAAAAATTAGAGTGTTACTGAAACCTATACAAATATATCATCTCAAGAGATCATCAAAAGTAAAAGTCCCATATTCATTAAAGTTAAAGTGTTATCGATTAATTTAAGTAAGATTTAGTCTTTAGGTATATAGTGCACCGTATGTTTCAAATGTATTTTTTAAAAATGATTCTGGTAATTATTGTAAAATATCCTTATTTATGTTAAAAAGTCACCCTATGTTAAATTGACTTTTCAATTTAATAAGGGTACTTTTTCGTTAATAATGAGAATATTTGTTGAAAAATACATTTAAATTATAAAATAGCCCAATACACAATAGATTTACTCTTTGGCTGCATTTACTTCACATATCAAGACAGCGTAGATATTACTAATTTAGTAAAAGAGACTAAAATAAACCTAGATATATATACCATTTTTTTACTTAACTAGATAAAAAAAAGAGTTAAAATAGTATGATGTTGTTTACTTTTATCCTTAACTTTCTATTTTCCACAATTTCTTAAATCAAAATATTAATAATTCTTAGAATAATAACTAAATTAACAAAATACCACACACCACTCATCCGTAATCTGTTAACCACCATTCAAATGTATGCATGTCAGAATTTTTGTCTGCCCAAATTTGAAGGACTAAAATTCACAAATAATAGATGTTTATCCAGGTCACCGTGCTGTCGAGGCACGCAAAATATAATCTTTAACTCAACTCTATTAACTAGTAGCAGTGACAAGCAATGGTCGATTCCACAGGGAGTAGGAAATCAATTTGTAAATTTATTATATTAATTTAAGAGTAATGCAACAGAGGGGGTTTGGTTGATAACTAATTAAATTATCACTAAATTAATGCTAATAAAAGAGAACGAAATAAAATATGATTAAGATCAAGAACGATAAATAATATTTCAATCCTAAGTTCAGTATCCCACAATTTATATTACTTTAATTAATCCCATGACAGACTTACTCCAATCTCAAATGTCTTCCCTACAATAAAGAGACGCTCAGTTAAACCGAATTAATTTTTAAGATTAGCTAGTTAAGAGACGCTCGTTAACTAACCCTGTTTAATCAAACAACCTAATGAAACGTTCACTAGATTTAATTTGATAAACGCATTCAACCACCAAATTAATAGCTAGACTGGACTGCAAAATACGAAACGTTCGCTTCACGTAACCCAAATCCGTATTACCCCTAGTGAATGATGCACTATTTGTTACTCATGAATATATCCTATAACAATAACGGATTATAGTCTATATTCTAACTATAGAATTAATTGTAAATTAACCTAGCAGGTCATTACTAAATTAATTATAAAAATCCCTGAACATGCAATCAAGTAGTACGAAAAACTCAAAATTGAAAATAGGAACACGCCACGAGAAATTAATTAAAAGATAATATAAAAAAATTTAACATCCCTAGAATTGAAATATAAAAATTACTAGTCACGCGTAATCATAAACCTAAACAAAATAAATTAAAAATCATGAAAAGTTGAAACTCAGATTCAAATAAAAATATGTCGCAGCTGCCTCCCTAATCCAAAGTGCCGTTGCCAATTCCCAATTACTTTTTTTCTTTTTCAAATTCACGTACGTTGCCCTCTCTTTTAATCCCGGTAACTAAACATGGGCCTTCTTCCACCGACTCATGCATGGCCCATGTTTTGATCATAAGTGGGCTTATTTCCTTCTCCTCCCAGGCGAAACTTTCTTTATCTCAAATGATCCTTGCTGCCAACATATATCATTCCTTAAATAAAGGAATAGATGGGGCTTTTTTTTTTCTAAATTTACAAGGGCATTAGATCATTAATGCATATGGACCAAATTCTCCACTCACTTTAATTCATCTCAATATTAATATCTGCAAAGCCCAAAATCACAATAAAGTAATTAAGGTAGAATTTATTCAATTAAATTTATATAAGTAGGGAAATGTATAATTTTAATATAATTGAGTGCAATAAATTACCCACAAATTAATATTATGAAAGAAATAAATGCCCTTGCAAACTAAAAGAAGAATGTCAAAGTGTGTTGAATGGTCATTGATGTTACAAGAGTATTACATGCAATGATGGAGAACAATGATGGAGGACTCTTTATGTACATGCAATGATAGAGGGCAATGATGGAGGATTTCTTATGTACATTTAATTATCCTCTTAAATTCTCATTTTGTATATTCATGCATGAGCTCCCTATAAATAGAGGTCATGACACTTATTGTTACACTCACAAGAAGTTGAATAAAATATAATTCTCCTACATATTGTCTTCTCTATATTGTTTTTCTATAGTGTTTATTTTCATATTAATTTTATAACACGTTATCAGCACGATTCTTTACCTTGAGCTTCATTTAAAGATATTTGGGCAAGTTCAAATATCATACAAAATTCTTGAGGTAATATTTTTTTTCTCTCTTTTTGTCAATTTATTTTATGGCTAATCTTACAAAGTTGGAATTTTCACCTCTTGATATCACCGGAAAAAATTATCTTTCATGGATTCTTGATGTTGAAATCCATCTTGAAGCAATGGGTCTTGGTGAAACAATTGTGAAAAATAATAAGGCATCCAACCAAGACTGTGCTAAAGCAATGATTTTCCTTCGTCATCACTTGGATGACGGATTAAAAACATAATATTTAATTGTGAAAGATCCACTTGAATTGTGGGAAAATCTGAAAGAAAGATACGACCACCTGCAGATGGTCGTCCTTCCAAAGGCCAGATATGATTGGCTCCACCTACGACTTCAAGATTTTAAAACTGTGAATGAATATAATTCGGCCATGTTTAAAATTACTTCTCAGTTAAAGTTGTGTGTAGAAAATATTACTGATGAAGATATGCTTGAAAAGACATTTTCTACCTTTCATGTCTCGAATTTACTCCTGCAGCAGCAATACCGAGAAAAGGGATTTAAAAAATATTCTGAATTGATTACATGTCTTTTGTTGGCCGAGTAAAACAATGAGTTATTATTGAAAAATCATGAATCTCGACCCACTGGTTCTAGTCCATTCCCTGAAGCGAATGCGACTCAATCTCCAAATTTTGAATGTGGTCATGGACGAGAACGTAGAGGAAGCCGTGGGCGTGGTTATATTTGTGGACGGGGTCGTGGTAGATACACCCCGTATAACAATGACAACCACGAAAAGAAACAAAAAGTTTCCCAGAAGAAAGACAATGGAGAAAAGAAAAAATATGAAGAAAAATGTTATCGATGTGGCATGGAAGGACATTGGTCCCCTATTTGCCGAACTGCGGGCCATCTTGTTGAACTCTATCAAGCATCCCTTATAAATAAGGGTAAAAACATTGAAACAAATCTTGTTGATGACAATAGTGATCTTAGAATTGATGATGATGTCATGGCTCATTTTGATGTATCTGATTTCTTTGAGGATACAAAATAATCAATACCCTTTGTATGATTTATGAATAATAAACATTTATCATTTCATCTTTTATTTTTATTTAATTTCTAATTTTGTGTTTCTTTCCATAATGAAGCGAATGGATGCCAAACTTCTTGGATTAAATAATGATGGTGATATGTGTTTAATTGATAGTGCTACTACACACACTATATTAAAAAACAGTAAATATTTTTCTCATTTAGAGAAGGGAGAGACAAGTGTTAATACTATTAGTCGTAGTGCAAATTTAATTGATGGCTCCTGAAGAGCCACTATATTTCTCCCTTGGGGAACCAAACTTGTCATAGATAATGCACTACTATCTCCTAAGTCTCGAAGAAATTTGTTAAGTTTTAAAGATATCCTCAAAAATGGGTATCATATTGAGACCGTAAATGAGAAAGATATTGAATGCTTATTGATTACAAAAGTCATTTCTGGAAAACGATGTGTGTTAGAAAAGCTATATTCACTTTCTTCTGGAATATATTATACGAAAATAAGTTTGGTAGAATCATATCACCTAATAGACCAGAAGTCTATTAATCTAAATGATTTTATGGTTTGGCACGATCGCCTTGGACACCCTGGTTCCATTATGATGAGATGAATAATTGAACACTCACACGGTCATTCATTGAAAAATAAAAGGGTGTTAAATTCAAATGAATTTTCATGTGTTGCTTGCTCACAAGGAAAGTTAATTACTAGACCTTCACCCACTAAAGTGGGGATTGAAACACCTGCAATTCTAGATCGAATTCAAGGTGACATTTGTGGGCCTGTAGATCCACCATGTGGACCATTTCGGTATTTTATGGTGCTAATTGATGCATCAACAAGATGGTCACATGTATGTCTATTGTCCTCTCGCAATCTGGCATTTGCGAGATTACTTGCTCAAATAATTAAATTACGAGCACAATTTCCAGATCATCCAATTAAGAAAATTCGTCTAGTGAATATTCATCACATGCTTTCTATGATTATTGCATGTCAATTGGTATAAGTGTTGAACATGTAGCTCATGTTCATACACCGAATGATCTAGCTGAATCATTTATCAAAAATATTACAATTAATTGCTAGACCATTACTAATGAAATCAAAACTTCCTTTGCTTGCTTGGGGACATGCTATATTACATGCAGCAACACTTGTACGAATTCGGCCGTCAAGTTACAATATTCTTTCTCCCCTACAACTAGCTTTTAGCTATGAGCCTAATATATCACATTTAAGAATTTTTGGATGTGCGGTTTATGTTCCTATTACACCGCCTCATCGTACTAAATTAGGCCCCCAATGCAGATTGAGAATATATGTTGGGTACGAATCACCTTCTATAATAAAATACATTGAACCATCAACAGGTGATTTGTTTACTGCACGATTAGCAAATTGTCATTTTGATGAATCTCATTTCCCGACATTAGGGGGAGGAAAGGATCAACTGAAGAAGGAAATCAATTGGAAAATAAAAATAGATTTCCTCGATCCTCGAAGAAAAGAATGTGAACTTGAAGTTCAAAGGATTATACATTTGCAACAAATTGCAAATCAATTATCGGATGCATTTAGTGACTCCAGAAGAGTGACTAAATCACATATTCCAGCAGAAAATGTACCGGTAAAAATTGATATTCCTAAAGAACAAATATCAAGTGCTAATGAGTCTAAAGCACGCCAGAAGCGTGGTAGACCTCTTGGTTCCAAAGATAACAATCCTCGAAAGAAAAGAGGATTAGATAAAAGTGATGAGTTAAAGGAAAATAAAAGACTCACACTTAGTGAGATAACTCCAGAAGAGATTGTCACTGAAGATGTTGCCCCTGAAGAGCAAGATCCTGAAGAGAATGAGATTATAGAAGCTTCAATAAACTTTGTCAATACGGGAAAAAGATGGAATCTAAGAGAAACAATAATTGATGATATTTTTGCATATAATGTAGCACTTGATATTATGGAGGAAGACGAGGATCATGAGCCTAGATCAGTTGACGAATGTCGGCGTAGAAATGATTGGCCAAAATGGAAAGATGCAATCCAATCTGAATTGGATTCACTGGCAAAACGAAAAGTATTTGGACCTATAGTCCAAACGCCCGAAGGTGTAAAGCCAGTTGGTTATAAATGGGTATTTGTGCGGAAGAGAAATGAGAAAATTGAAATTATGAGATATAAGGCATGATTAGTAGCCCAAGGTTTTTCACAAAGACCTGGATTTGATTATGATTAAACATACTCTCCTATAATGGATGCGATCACATTTAGGTATCTTGTAAGTTTTACTGTGCATGAAAAATTTGATATGCGTTTGATGGATGTTGTCACTGCATATTTGTACGGTAATCTTGAAAATGATATCTATATGAAAATCCCTGAAGGATTTAGCATACCTGAAGTATGCAAATCAAAGCCAAAAGAAGTTTTCTCTATCAAATTGCAAAGGTCTTTGTACGGGCTCAAACAGTCTGGATGCATGTGGTATAATAGGCTTACTGAATGTCTAATTAAAGAAGGTTATACCAATGCCCCAATAGGTCCATGTGTATTCATAAAGAAAGATGGGTCAAATTTTGTGATAATTGAAGTATATGTTGATGATCTCAATTTAATTGGAACTCCTGAAGAGCTCCAAAAGGCAGTTTCATATTTGAAGAAAGAATTTGAGATCAAAGATTTTGGACAAACTAAATTTTGCCTTGGTTTGCAAATTGAGCACTTAGAAGGTGGGATCTTAGTCCACCAAACTGCTTATACCCAAATGATTTTAAAGCGGTTCTACATGGATATTGCACATCCGTTGAGTACCCCAATGGTCGTCAAGTCTCTTGATCCGTATAAGGATCCCTTTAGACCACAAGAGGAGGATGAAGAGATTCTTGGTCCTGAAGTACCATATCTCAGTGCTATTGGTGCACTAATGTATCTTGCTAATTGTACAAGACCAGATATATCATTTGCAGTGAATTTATTAGCAAGATTTAGTTCTTCCCCTACACGACGACATTGGAATGGTATAAAACACATTTTTCGTTATCTCCAAGGAACAATTGATCTTGGCTTATTTTACTCAAACAAATCTCAACCTGAATTACTTGGTTATGCTGATGCTGGGTATTTATCAGACCCACATAAAGCAAGGTCTCAAACTTGATATGCTTTTACATGTGGTGGTACTATAATTTCATGGCAGTCTACAAAACAGTCACTTGTTGCCACATCTTCAAATCATGCTGAAATTATAGCAATTCATGAGGCCAGTCGAGAGTGTGTTTGGCTAAGATCAATGTCCAATTATATCAGAAAAATTGTGGATTGTCGCATGACAATAAAAATCCCCCAACTGTACTATTTGAAGATAATGGTGAAATAGATGTGCAACGATCAAGTGAGAACTTAGCTGATTTATTTACCAAGGCATTACCAACTGCTACTTTTGAAAAATTGGTGAAACGCATCGGAATGCGTCGATTGAAGGATTTTAAATGAAGTTTGAATCAGGGGGAGAATTAATTAGAGCTGGCAAACGGGTCAGGTCGGGCCGGGCCGGCCCATTTTTCAGTCGGGCCTATAAAAATTGAGCCCAGCCCAGCCCAATCTAGCCCACGGGCTAGCGGGCCAGCCCGGCCCATTTTTTTTAAAATAATAATTTTAAAAATTATACTATAATCACTGTTAACTTATACTTTTACAATCCACAAACCAACAACACAAACATAAAATAGAACTAAAACCACAAATTCAAACATAAATTAAAAAAGAAATAAAGATAATTACTCATAGTCATAGTGTCCTAATATAATAAAAGCAGTTCATAAGTAGAGAAGAGGTGGAGTCGTGTGTTCCACTATTGAAAATTAGGAAACTAGGGTTTGCTGAATTATGAGGTGTATTGAAAAATGAAAACAGTATACGCCAAAGCTCAAAAGTCTTAGAATCCATTATTTTTAATTCTATTATTTTAAAATAAATTTAATTATATTATTATTAATTATATTATTTAAAATAAATTTTATTTCACCGGGCTAAACGGGCCATCCCGCGGCCCACCGGGCCAGGCCAAAATGGCCCAATTTTTTTCGGGCCACTATTTTTTCGGCCCAGCCCATACGTCGGGTAGGCCGGGCCGGAACTGCCAGCTCTAGAATTAATGAACCAAGAAATATGTACTCTTTTTCCTTACTTGGGTTTTTGTCTCGATGGGTTTTCCCTAGTAAGGTTTTAACGAGGCATATTAGTTGTAACAACGGACATTCAAGGGGGAGTATTATGAAAGAAATAAATGTCCTTGCAAACTAAAAGAAGAATGTCAAAGTGTGTTGAATGACCATTGATGTTACAAGAGTATTACATGCAATGATGGAGAGCAATGATGGAGGACTTTTTATGTACATGCAATGATAGAGCTCAATGATGGAGGATTTTTTATGTATATTTAGTTATCCTCTTAAATTCTCATTATGTATATTCATGCATGAGCTCCCTATAAATAGAGGTCATGACACTTATTGTTACACACACAAGAAGTTGAATAAAATATAATTCTCCCTACATATTGTCTTCTCTATATTGTTTTTCTATAGTGTTTATTTTCATATTAATTTTATAACACCCACAAATTAATCAAAATATCACATAAATTTCTACTATCACCAGGTCACCATGATAACTCAGTATTATAAATTATTAAAATAAAAATGACAGGAGTTAAAGATATGTTATTTTAGTATGAACACTTTACTTTTATAGAAAGTAAACGCAGCACCCTTTGAGTAAATGTGAGATAACCAAAGTGGAAAGATGATTATACAGCGCAAATGAGTAGAAGGAAAAGGAAAATCAGGCACGACATAAACCCCTCTCGGATGCGGAATAAGAGTATAGATGCATGTAACGTCGTGCTTTATTCTCTTTGTAAAACCTTGGAAATCCCAGATACTAATATTGTTTCCAGGGAAAAAGAAATTGTACTCACTCATCCAATAATATCTCAGCTTTTTTGTTTTTCTATCATTCATTCCCTCAGAATGAAAAATCCTCCACCAACTCCAAACTCATAATATCATTAATTTTACACAAAATATTATTACTTTTTAACATACATGTATACACAATTCAATTCAATTCATTTCTCTACTTTACACTTTAAAATCTACAAAATTACTCTTCAAATTCCTACTCTTTCCACCAGAAACTCTACATAATAACTTCTAAAATATTTTTTTTTTTCAAAAGCTATGAGAATTTTAAAAAAGAAACTATTCTAAAAATTGTTTTAAATGTTTCAAAAACAGGCACTTAATCAGTCTACATTATAGGAGAAACTAGAAAAAACGTTTAAAAAAAAGTCAAACAATGTTTGCTTGTTAAGCATTTCAGGTCTCTACACAACTGGCGGTCTCATAAATTCAATTGAAGATTCACACAATATCAAGACACAATCGAAAATAAGGGAACTACTGTGCTAAAAATACATAAAATGAAATACCCTCAATCAACTAAATATAATTAATAATTTTAAAGTCACATTAAGCACACGAATGAATCTAACTAGCTCTCACTAAAATTGCTACATAGTAACATTGAACAGGGAGAAGAATAATACTCATAATCAAGAAGAGCTCGTTTCAGAACCTCTTTTTTTCTGTACAGCAAATGTTTCTGCTACGAGGAGAGGGAAGGCAATGGTTGCATCACAATGCACCTGCACGGGTCAAGAATCAAAGCGATTATAGACCTAATTGCTAACATTTTCTCTGCTTAAACCACCGAAAAATTTGAGAATTCCGCCAAAAATGGGAGTTAATTGCATAAAAAGACATTTCCACTTTCTTTCAATTACTAACTTATGTTTTTAAAACTCGCAATAAGATATACAGACTTTTTAAATCTAGTAGAAGATATCACATGACTATCTTTCAGCAATTTATGAAAGCTTGGCAATTGAAAAATCTTTAGAAAAATGGTACATAAGTCAAGTGGTTAAAATTAACTGAGGTTATGGTTCAAATCACTTCAACAATTAAAAAAAAAAAATTTAACTAAAATCTCTTTTCATTTAAACAATTTCATACGCTGAGACATCACCTTGAAAACAGTAATATGATAGAATTACAAAAATTTGTAAGATCAGCGAGTTTGACTTTTAAACACACATGTTGTGATTGAAAAAACATTAGGCACCATTTGGATGGGTGGATTAGAAATCCGTAGATTAGAAATCCGTGGATTTCACATACAAATAATCACCCTCTCCATGAATTTACAAATATTTAGACATGAATTTATGTTTAAAATGGAGGAATTCTAAATCCTCCTCAAGACCATGTCATTTATGAAATCCTTCCTCTTTACTCATTTCCATATCTATCTCTCCTTACTTTTTCCATTCTCCCCCATCTTTTTATAATTCTTAACTTGAAATATATATTTTCTTACATGTATTTTTTTTTAAATCCACATTTTCAAATTCATCAATCCAAATGGAGCCTTATTTATTTTGCAATTAATTCAAAAAAAAAAAAAAAGAGTGCAATCTCATCGGACCTTAATAGTTTTAGCAGAACCTCGAATTTTTCCCCAGGACACAGCTTCATCTGGATGGGCACCCGAATCACTTCCATCAAACTCTTGTGCTGTGTTTATTAACACGGCATAATCAGCACCATTTCGCATCATATTTGCATTACAAATATGATGCTTGGGGAGCCCTCCTCCGAGAATTATCATCCCCGTCTTCCTTGATCCAGCATGGACAGCCTCCCCATTCATAGCTCTAATATCTGTAATACATATGGTTCTCAATCACCAAAAGTTCATACAGGAATATACACACACCCTCATGGGTGTGTCTAGAGTGTGTTTAATAGCACAGGTTTTAGATGGGAAGTATTCTACCTTGCACAATGTCGACAACTAAACCAGGATTCTTATACGAGTGGAAGTACAACATGTCACCTAGTGAACCATCTGTTAAGCCAGGGCAGAAGACGGGAATATTGTTCTGCAGGGGCCAAATAATACGTAAATACGACATTTTAGAAGGGGAAAAAAAAAACAATGCAAACCACTAGTATTCAACAATGTTGGATTGGTAGAACAGTCAACTTGTTGAGCAATACAAAATGGCAAATGGCTTCTGTTTCTCTTAAGCATTTAAGTTCTATTTGAAATGTTTTCTTCTGAATCTTCTGATGATTTTCAGAAATACACACTATCACAACAAGGGGAGAGAGCCACATGAGATTATACTGACAAACACGCTAAAGTAATAAAGAGTGAAATAAAATAAGAAGGTAAAATCAGATGCAAGATTGAGCTTGAAAATTTGATTGGTTATATGGGAAGGTAGAATACCTAGAGGAGAATTGTTATAAGCTAGGAATACATGGGAAGGTAGAGTACATTGAGGGAAATTAGAAATTGTTAAGAATATAAGCTTTAAGAATTGACTCCCAATTGTATGTCCATCCACAATTTCTTGTAAATTCAATGTGGGATCGTAACAATCGACCCCCCCCCCCCACAGATGTCCACAGACGGCACGCGCCGGGTGGCAATGCATACCAAGGCACACTTCCCGAGTGGCAACCCCTGGCCCATCATCGCATTAATAGGGGTGGAGGAAATATCGAAAATACCGGTATACCGCACTTATCGTATCGAAAAATATCGAATTTATCGAAATTTTCGGTACAGTATGGTATCGTATCGAAAATTTCGATACGGTAACGGTATATAAATATAGAAATTTCGGTATACCGCGATATACCAAAAATTTCATATTGAAAATATATCTGTATACCGATCAAAATTTTCGGTATATCGTTGTCATACCGAAATTTCGGTGTACCGAAATTTTCGGTATGAAAACGGTATGATTTTTTCGGTATCGAAATTCGATATACCGAAATTTTCGGTATGACAACGGTATGATATTTTTCGATATCGAAAATTTCGTTACGGTAACGGTATGGCGAAAAATATTTCGGTATGCCATACCGTCCACCCCATAGCCCCATTCCACAGTCCCCTCGGATTTTTCATAGGCGGCGCCAAAGGTTAGGAACAAAAGCTAGGGAGCTCTAACTTAACCCAAAATCATGGTCAAAGGTTAAAAATTGACTCCCACTTATGTACCCATATCCAGTTTCTTGTGGATTCAATGTGGAATCGTAATAGAAGTTGAGATGTGGAAAATACTTAGAATAAGAAACGATACAAAACAATGTTCAAGGACAGCAGTCACAGCACATACTAAACTACTGATAAAATATGATAATTGATGAAAATAAGGCAAGCATTCCTTTCGCTTATGCACGGCCTACGAGTATATAGGCAAAATGATAAGATTGAAATAGTTTGAAAAATATTTGCTAGAACATGTACCTTGTATGCCCAGTAGAGGTATGAAGTCTCATCGTTGATTTCTTTTCCCAAGTGAGCAATTAATTTGGAAGGTGTCCAAAGAATTTTCTGCAACAATAAAGCTTAAAAATCATGAAAACAATCACATTGACCAATAGATGGCTTCCTTCACAGACATTAGTAATGATTAAAGCCTAAGCAATATCCATTATGGACTCAACATGGAAAATCAGTGCTACCAAGAACCAAACCATCCAGACTGTCAATCATAGTAGAGTATTCCAACAAAACCAGCACCAAAAAAAAGAGGGGAATGCGATGCAGAAATCAGCATACAGTCACACAGAACATATCTACTCAAAATATGATCATCAGTTCCACAGTTTCTTTTGATGCTAAAAAATTCAGAGTGGGGTTTATGAAGTATTTGTAAAGGACAATGTAAGCATGAATCAGGACCATCAACGGAGACACAGATGCACCTGAAGTCACAGCACTTAGTTACGTTTTTTCTTATTCTAGTCTAAACGCAATTGCAAGAGCAAAGAGACTTTTGCCCTGTTTTGAAACACTAAAAACAGCTTCTAAAATCACTTATTTTCAAAGCTATCTCTCACAGGTTTTGAAAATAAGTGATTCTAGAAGTTGTTTTTAAGTGGTTGCAAATGGGCACTTTTAACACACGGCTGGATCTTTATAAGTGAATACACAAATTGAACTCTACAAGTAACTTACTTTGAATCTAGTAAAGCAGAACAGCAGAATCCATTTTTTAAAAGCAGTTACACTATCAAGTATAACTAATCTAAGAACATGTATATTCAGTTCAAGTATAGTGTCCACTAATCTACTTGAGAACATTATTGCAAGAAAAAATAACGCACACACACACAGAGAATGAGATAGGACCCAAAATAGATTAAATAATTACCTGAGAATTTTGTTCATCCAACATCTTATCAAAAATGGGAATGATCCAATCCTCAAATTTACAGTAATTATCATTAGGAACCAACAAGTTACCAATGCGGTTCAAACCCCTTGAACGAAGAGTGGCTCCACGCAAAGAAAATTCTCCTCGGTAAGTGGGAGCAAGACACTTCACAAGGTCCTCCTCCACACCACCTGCTGTAGTTACTACTACATCAACCTGCAGAAAATCAAAGTTATTAGACCAAAATGGATAGGACAAAGCTATTCGTCAAGCCCTCAAAACGTCACTACAACAATTATACAGTACCAGAAAAGTATAAACAACAGATCTAATTCATAATCCAAAGACTTAAACCCATCAACTAAACTTACAACAACAAAAAAGTCCATAACAAGCAGGAATAGTAGAGTAGAAAACATTCACAAGGGATCTTTAGAATGCATTTAGGTATGAATTTTTGAATTTTTTTAATCAGCTTAATGTGTCAATAGAATGAAGAATATACGATTATAATAGACGTCCCTCGAATTGATAGTTTCATCTAAAATCTGCAAAACATCAAATAAAAATAGTTTATGAACACCACTCACCATTCGGTGCTGGCAAAGATAACGAATAATATCTCGAATGCCAGACGAGATCAGATTGGATGTAAAACCAAGAAACACTTTACACCTTACAGACTCTCGATAAGCCAAGTCTCTCTCTTCTTCACAGCAATCTTCTGATGGAATCTCATCCGAAAGCCTCCAATCTAACTTCAACCACAAATATAACCGGCAGTGAGCAACAAAAACACATTCCAAGCGTACAATCGCAGAAAACTCATCAAATGAATCAAACAAAACAGAAGTACATGATATTTATGCCTTTGCCAAACTTTGTTCATAATTCTTTACCATTAGTTAAAATTAACCAATTTTAAAATACATTAAAATATATTGATTATCAAACAACTGGTTTCAGACACATTGTCAAAGAGAACATCACTAAAAACACAAAAGTTTTAATAAATAACCTAGAAATTTATCAGACTAGAATCAGCTCAAGGAAAGCATCCAAATCCACATTAAAAAAAGATAAAAAAGACAAACCATTTCGTTAACTAGTTGAATGGCGTCACCGAGATTGGAGGCCTGGAATCCAGTGACAGCCATGGACTTCAAAAGCTCATGAAAGTTCACGCCCTTATTGAAATCATATCCCTCGATTTTGTCGCAGACGCCATCCAACGATTCAGATTCCTTCAACACGATTGATCGTACAGATTCCGGCAGGGCATGCTCCGCAGCTTCTTCCATAGCGGCGGCGCCAACGGTGTTCACAGCTCTTAGTTGTTTTTACTATAGACACAACAGTTAACAGATGGTTTTATGCATAGGAAATCAATTTATACTCAATAGTTTTGAAAGGCGAGAGGTGCCAAGGGTTTACTAGCGCCCGAGGCGTGCCTCACATATTTTGGCAGAAAATATCAGTTTATGATCCATACACAAATTCTACCACATAATATCACATAGTACTACCAAAATCTGGATAAATAGACATTATAATATAAGGTTAGACATAAAATTAACACCAAAAAAGTGAAGATAGTCATAGACCTCACGAGTTCATTCTTCACACACAAAAACCATGAAGTGGTCAAAAAGAACAGCCATTAATATTTTAAAGTTTAGTCAATTAACCACTAAGTTAACTATTCTTCAATCCACATCAACATCAAAATCAAAACCAAAACCCTCCTTCTCCAAGTTAAATTTTCACAATCATGTACAAAGTCTTCATCTTCATCGGAATTATTATCCCCCAAACCATTCATTGCTTTAATCAATTTCTCTTAAAGAAATTGGGTCAACTCGATCATGAGAATCATAACGATGCTTCAATGAACGATTGTATTTCACAACTATTTTGGGTTTTCATGATTTATTATATATTGTAAATGTATATATGATTTGCTAAAAGTGAAACAGGGTTGAAAAATGTTAACAATATTTAGAAAAATTATTAGAGCAACTCCAACAATACTCTAAATTGAAGAATACTTTTGCAAGTATTTGACAACTCCAACAATCCTCTAAAAATTATATGGAGGATGAAGGATCATCCAAAATCCTCTACATTTAGAGTACTCCATCCTCATTTCGGAGGATGATTTTAATTACAATATTGTCATTTTCTTTTCTTTTTTTCTTTTATTTTACTTCTATTATTTGCTCATTATATTATTAAATGATGTATTACACAATGAAATCTTCATTAAAAATTTAATTAATTATTGTTAACATTACAAATATCACGTTTTATGGGACATTCTTGATTTTATATGTCTTTTCTTTTTATTTTTTTTCTCAAATAAATATTAAAATATTAATAAGAAATAATGACCCATAGAAAATAAATATTACTACCTCCGTCCCCCAAAAGTTTGCGGTACTTTTGGGGGCACGGCTTTTAAGGAAAAGTATAATGAGTAGAATGTGTATGGTGGAGATTGTGAGGTAAAGATTTCAAAGGTGTAGATTTAAAGGAATTTTTCCATTTTGGAGGTGTGCAAACTTTTGGGGGACAAACTAAAAAGGAAAGTATGCAAACTTTTGTGGGACGGATGTAGTACACAACTTTAACAAAGATTACAACAATTATCTAAAACGCATATTAAAACATACAACACACTTGAATTAGATAAAGTAATTAAAACATAAATAACTTAAGCCTACAATTAAAACAAGTGAACTCAAATAAAGAAAAATGAAATGCATAAATTAAAAAAGCGTGGAAATAACTTAATCCTACAATTAAAACGAATTCGATTTCAACAATTTCTTGCACGTCATCGTCAAGTTAAAGATACATCAGTTCTATGCGCTTCAGGATGCTCTTATCGACCATTTGTGGGAAGAATTTTCCAATGCGGAGTATTAGATTTCCCAAATTTATTATTTGTAAACGATTATGATTGTCCTATTTCATATGAATGCATGTATCTTCTAATATTTTATATAACACAATTTAATTTTAAATATATAAAAATTCTTCAAAAAAATATCTCAATGCCATTTAATGGAGTTGAAAAAATTAATTTAATAATTTAATAATACATTACATAAATTATTAATTATTTAAATGTATTAAGTTAAATGAAAGAAAAAAAATAATATATAGTTTTATTATTGGAGATGATTTTTTATATAGAGTCTATGCTTCAAAATAAAGGATATATACTCCACAAAATGGAGGACATTGTTGGAGATGCACTAAAAGTGATGGAATAATTTTAAAATTTTGACTAGAAAAAATAGGCCAATAGGTGCTCCTTCGCCTCAAAAAGGCGCCAAAAGACGCTGCGCGTCAGATTACATAGAAGAGGCGACAAGTTTAATTCTCCAATTTTCACAAGTAGAACTATTTTTCCACAGTGTTTATATCGGTCATATTTGATCACTTAGCAATGGAATAAATGTATCAACCATTGTTCAATTTAAGGTGACGCTTGACTTTGAGTTATTCAAAGATAGTAAACTAACCTAATATATGCGTGTATGTATATATAACCAGAAGGTCCAGAACCATGTATTGAGATTGAACGAAAAGAGTGAAAATTTATGAGACTTAATCCTTTTCATGTTTGTTCAAGAATCAGTTTCATGTCCATAATTTATCAGATTCGAAAATTATTCAACATTATACCTTCAATTGAAGGTATATATACATACACGCATATTATTAGGGTTTCAAAATTATTCAAAATTATACCTTCAATTGAGGCGTGGCCGTGGATGGAAGTTGACGAGGTGGGGTGCGTCGCGTGTGTGGCAGCCGTGTCACGCTGGCAGAGCGGAGATGCGTGCGTCGCGTCGCGTGTGTGGACGCGTCCCGCTGGCAGCGCGGAGGTGAGGCTGTGATGCGTAGCGGCGGCACAGAGCTTCAACCGACAGCACCGGCCTGGGCGGCGCCGGCGTGGGAGGAGCAATTTAGGGGTTGCAGTGCGTGCTTGCGTGGTTCGAGTGAGTACTGAGAATGAAAAGTGAGTAAGCGTAATATTTTATATTTTGAGACGAATTAAAGTGAAAAGTGAGAAAACGTAATACTTAATATCTTGACAAATTATTTAAATTATTAGCACTTCCTTTTTTTTCAATTTAAACTCTGAGTACCTTATCCCTTATACCAAATATAATGTGGATATATAAATTAATAATCATCATATTAATAAATATTCACTTCATTAATTATTAAATTTAAATAAAATTAATTAATATATTAATATTTGAATGTAAACTAACAGTACATAAAAATTTAAGAATGATTAGTCATATTTTTTTAAAATTTAATAGTTTTTAATATATTTGAAAAATAATCAAAAATTATATTTATTTTAAAAAATACACACATAACGTATTATATTTAAAGAATTTATTACATATGAGTGATAAAAAAATAACCATAATTCAAACTAGTATATATAATAAAAATAGTTTCATCCAAATGAAAAATCATCACATCTAAGTGCAAAAACTTCCAATTATTTACAAAATTGTCATTATGTAATTTCCTTACACACACCAGACACACACCTCCAATCACCCCTCTCTCTCTCTCTCCTACTTTATTTTGAAAAATTCAATATACATCAAATCACATAACATGTTTCTCTCACATCATACTCATTTCTCTTCTCTTTCTCATCCCTCTCTCTCTCTCCTACTTTATATTGAAAAATTCAATCCACATCATACTTATTACCGACGGTGGTCATGGGCGGAGGTGGATTGACGATCGTGGTGGTGAGTTGTGGGTATCAGAGAGGTTGTGGGTGGTGTGCAAACGGATGATTGTTGTGCGGGTGGAGCGAGGTAGTGGTAGGAACGATTTAATAGGCGGGTGACGGTGGTGGTGAGTTTGTGGGTACTAGAGATATTGTGTGTGGTGTGCGAACGGACGGTGGCTGAGTCAGACGGTGCTCTGTCTCTTCATCCAATGCCTTCAAGTGGTTACCTACAATGATATGAAAGTCTGTAAAAGGCTTTAGTTTTTCTTTACTTATCAGGTTTGTTGCAGTTTGAATAGGCAACACAGAGAAAGCCTGTCTTATTTGCCTCTCCACTTCCTCCTTGAAGGTCTCCTCTCTCTTCTTCAGATAGTCATCCAATTTATCCATTAGGCCAGTGGACATGGATTCTATTGAAGTTTGAATGAGGGCTTCCCTCTATTCCTTGTTCTCTCTTCTCAAGGCCAGAATGACCTGTGTATTAGACTCCTTCTCCTGCATGAAAGCAGCCTTTAAATCCACAATTTTTTTATTCAGTGTTTTCTCCATAGAGTCTATGTCAGCAGACAGGTTGGTTATTAATGAGGTGTTTGTCTTCTTCAATTCATCCATAAGGTCACCAAACACTGTTGTTTCTATAGATTGTCCATTGAGCATCTCCTCCATTTCCTCCAACTTTGTTGTCAGATCAATTGGAATGACAGTGGTTTCCCCCTTATGAAATCACCTTGAACTTCTACAACATGCATAATAAACAGTGTGTCTATGTGCTCAACTTGATCAGCGACTGTCTTTCCAACTTCAACCAATGTCTCCTACTCTTCACCAGCCCGTGGAGTAGGCTAATTCTTCTTGTTCTCAACATTCTGAGACATATCCTCTGTGGTAGGCTCCTTTTCTCTTACTTCTCCATCTACTTGCTCATTAAAAGGTGGGTTGGCTCCCTCAGCCCGATCCCCACCATCCTTATCGTCATCTTTCTTCTTCTCCTCAGTTTGTGTAACAGACCCCTCCAACAACCTGGCCTCTTCGTACTTTCTCTCCACAAGCAATACAAAGGCTTCTTCATTAAGCAGTTGACTTGTTTTCCTCACCACAGCGAACTCCAACACTTGTCTCTCCTCCTTCTTCCACATCCAGTTTCCCACACAGCCTCCAGAATTTCGTACAATTATAACTCCTTTATTTTGACAAGCAGTCCCTCTCAAACATGCTCCTGAGGATAGAGTGATTGTTAAGACTGGGATATAGGGTATCCAGATGAAATTTAACTTCTTCCCTTAAAGTACCAAGGAAACTGTACTCAGGTTGAGGGGAGTTTGGGACAAAAGGATAGTTGTGGACAGATGAGTTTATGGGTGAATGGACTTCTATATAGCATTCACTTTCAGGCTGTTGAGAGCCTTCTGTTGGGGAATTAAACGCGGATCTATTCGGGATTTACGCTAAATACAAATTTAAGTTCACAATTAATATCATGATTTAAACATAATTAAATCAAATAATTGTATACCCAACAACAGGCATCGCATGCAAAATATATGAACATATAATATCACAAAAAGCCCTAAACATGCGGAACTAAGAGATTTAGTGAATTATACCTCTTGGAGAAAAGGCAGTTTCTTAGACAAAAAGGTGTATTTGGTTGAGCTGCTTTCGCAAGGCTGTTGAGATCAAAGGCGTCCTTTGAGATCCTCTATAGGCAGATAGTGTCACCAATGGACTTGAAGGCGTCCTTCTTGAGACCCTCAATTTGACAACCCAAAAGCCTTCTCAAGTATTCACTTGTCCTTATTCGTACACCCGGTGGGAGGCCACACGAATAATTTCAACACAAGGAAAAAGAATAATTTTGTTGCCCAAGGCACAGCAATTTTCAAAAATTGCCTCTTAATTAGAATGAATATGAAGTCTTGTATCATCTCATATTTATAGTGAGAATACAAGATCTTGAATATCTTGAATATCTAATATTTCAAATCTTGATTATCATGAATATCAAATATTCTAATCTTGAATACTAAATATTTAATTCTTGATATTCTTTTCTTCATGAAATTTTCGAAAATATCCCACATATATTAATTCAAGATTTTATTAGATATTCTTGTATCCAAGATACATATCTATTTTTCATAAAATCTCTCATTAATATTTATGCATTAATTTTCGAAAAATACAAACTAATTTGGTTCATAATTTTCAAAATAAACTATGTGTATTTAATTCCATGAGATCTTGATTTTATTAGATATTCTTGTATTCAAGATACATATCTATTTTTCATAA
>JAPKLY010001686.1:0-37632 GCA_026898435.1 Prunella vulgaris
TCCGAAGAAGAGTCATCTAGAGAGTGCCAAAAAGATTTTGAAATACCATAAGGGTACTGTCAATTTAGAACTTTGGTATCCCTCTGATGACAACCTAGAACTGACAGGTTATTCTGATGCTGATTATGGAGGCTGTAGGATTTATAGGAAATCAACTACAGGCACATGTCAGTTTCTAGGGAACAAACTGGTCTCTTAGTTTTCCTAGAAATAAACAAGTGTTGCAACGTCTACAACTGAGGCTGAGTATATGGCGGTAGGCAGTTGTTGCTCCCAAATCCTTTGGTTGAAGCAACAACTGAGAGATTACCAAGTAGAGGCTACTGAAGTTCCAATTTATTATGACAATAACAGTGCCATTGCCATATCCCAAAACTCAGTCTTTTACAAAAGGTGTAAGCAAGTAGACATCAGGTATCACTTTATAAGAGATCATGTTGAGAAGAAGGATATAAGGATGGAGAGAATCCCTACTAACAAGCAGAGAGCTGACATCCTGACTAAGGTTTTGCCTGAAACCAGGTTTGTTGAGTTGTCAGTAGAGTTAGGACTTCTTCACCCAGGTGGAGAGGATTCAGTATGAATCCTGGTTCAGGATTGAACAAGATGGTCAGGAGGGATGATTAACTCAGGATCAGGTTGCAGAGAGATGGATGGCTTCAAGGGGGAACATAAATCAAATTTAGGATCATCAGGATCATGATGGTTTTAGGTTCAGTACTGAGATTTCAGGGCTTGTCACCCTGATCGGTCGCACGAGGTATCAGTCATGTTTCCACACTTGATTGATTGGTATGTCTTTCTGAACTTGCTTTCATCATGACTTGCTTGCGTCACTTCAGAAATTGTCTCACACCACATCAATAAAGGGTTATTAACTCACATCCTCAGCCATTCATTTAATTTTTCAGTTTTTATTAAATGCAAAATATGTATTTATTTTGAACATCCTCTGACACGCATTAAATGTAAAGTCGGCGGGAACAGGTTTCGATATATTTTTTGAATTATTGGCTTCGAAAACTGAATTGGTCTGATTTCTTGTAACTTATTTTATTCTGGATATACCCCTTAATCTTATCAGTTGAATTTCAAAAGACCTTTAATCCACTCTGTCCATTAAAACTGAAATTTGGGTATAAAAGGAAGGTTTATTCATTTTGCACACTTTACGCACTCATATTTTCCTTGCCCAATTTTTTCTGCAACTAACGTCTACTCTCAAGCTTTCCATCAATGGCGTCTTCCACACCCACCATGACTGCTGAAAAGGCTAAACGATTTCATTCTGCCATTTCATCGGTGCAATCAAAGTTTACGTACAATGGATGGTCGACTTCTCCCACCGATCCATCATTCCAGAGCTCAGACAAGTTTATGGTGCCATCAAGACTACTGGTCTTCTTGAGTTTATCTCAATCAAGCCAGCAAAGACATGTCCTTATCAGGTGGCAGCGTTCTACGTCAATTTGGCCCAGAACGATGAAGGTGAGTGGGAATCAGTGATTCCACTCAGGAGAAGTGTTGAGAAGAATGGGAAGAAGATCATTCAATAGTTCTTCTAGAAGGTGAATGCTAGAGACCTCATCAGGAGGACCTTCAAGCTGTCCTACTCCACTGATGATCAGAAGCTGTCAGATCCATCCGTCTACAAGGCAAGGGATGAGCAGTCCTGTCTTGACACCTACTTGATCGAAGCCCAATAAATTTTTAGTAAGATGAACAAAAAGCTTCTGATGCCTGCATACAAGCTGGTGTTTGAAGTTGTGGAGCAGAGCATCATGGGGTTCGTTGGGGGGATGGAGCAGATCTCCCTACCAAAGATCAGGGTAATGGCGATGATAGTGGACAACACTCAGATCGACTGGGAGGAGTACTTTCTCCAGAAGCTTGTGCTGGAATCCAAAAAGGTGGAGAGGAAAGGGGACCAAATATTCTTTGCAAAGAATCCTCATTTTGGTTCCTGTTGGTCCCAAATAGACAAAGACAGGTATTTGGGGGGGGGGGGGGGATACACCTGTAAGTACAGATTTTTCAAAGATCAATTTTACAGTAGACTTTTAAAAGCACAGACCACTTATAAAATATCAGTGGACTTAAAGGTCGCATGATAAGTAGCCTGATAGTTTGATAAAGTTTGAGTTTGTGCAGCGGATTATTTTTAAACACTTGAAGTAGAAATCTCACACCAAAGCACAGGAGACACAGGGATTTATAGTGGTTCGGAGTTAAACTCTCCTACATCCACTTTTCCTGATTTAACAGGAGAATTCCTTAACCACAGGAATTCCTTGTTTTAGAGTGCCAAGGTGCACTGATCAAGAATATCTCCTCTTGTTCTCTAGGATTGTCACTGAGTCCTAGTCCTCTCAGATTTCAGACTGAGTCACTCCTCATCTTACTTTTTCTCACTCACAGCCTTCAACCTATCTCAGTTTAAGGGCTTGAGTTTTCCAACTAAGGTTGAGATAACCCTTTATAATGATGAATAGTATCTAGATTGGGTTATCTCAGTAGGCTTCTAAGATATTACAGTGTATGCCTAAATACAAGGTTGAATTCTAAGCAGTATGAGCACTTGGGAAATTAGAGTGATTTCGAGTGCTTGAGAGTATGAACTATTGAGAGCTTTCAGATTATCAGTTGAGCTTGTTAGTTTTCCGTACTTGGCTTCTTCTTCAACTCTTGTATTTATAGACTTAAAATTTTAAAGACTATCCGTTGGAGAGATAGTTTCAAATTTTAAGCTATATTGGTGTACCAACATTCTTCAAGATTTTTCTCAGATTTTGATGTTCAAATCTGTGAAAATGTAGCAGTCCAACATTCTAAAGATCTTCTTCAAATTTTGGGTGGTCAACTCTTAAGCATTAATGGTTGATAGCTCATTAAATGTCTGCTTAGAGTTAATGCAGCCGCCTTTGAAAACTGTGTCATCCTAGGTTGTTGGTTGCTTCTGAACTTGGTACTGACAGGACAGTCTTTGTTTCAGGTCCGTATATAGGTGGCAGCTTCTCATTGGCCTGTCTTAATTGTTCCTCAGTCCAGTCCTAACGGTTGCATTGAAGTCCTCTATGTTTTCATCAGGTGACTTTGAACATTCTCTTTGCTGCATTTATCACTTCATTTATGTGTTTGCTGCTTCCTTCATAAATGTTGAAGGCATTTAATGCATCAGGTCACTTGCCTTCAGGGGAGTGCTTTCAGGTCAGTTGGACTTAGTCTTCTGGGGTGCACTCTTCAGACAGTGGGTGTATTTCCTAATCCTTCATTAGGCTAGTCTAAGATACAACAGACTAGTTTAAGATACATTAGACTAGTTATAGTAAAAGTAGCCTGTTAGTATACAAACTTATATTCTAAGTTTTTATCATAGCCTCATAATACTTTGGGCTATATTTCTAAGTGTTTTAGTGATTCAATAATACATCAGGGGAGTCTTCGGGATTTTTTCAAAACATTTTACAAGTCATTTCCCAACAATTTCCCCATTTTTGATAAGAACAAAGACCTAGTCTGTTCAAGCCTTTATCAGAGGACTTTTACTTAGCAAAGATTTTAAATATCAGATGTTCCCCCTGAATAGGTACCTGCAGGTTAGTTAAACAATTTATAGTAATGTACATAGGCCTAGCAGATAATGAGGTATTATATTGGGCTCAAAAGGGTGAGACTCTTTCATTAATTGTGAAAATGATTATAGCTTACAAAATTTTCTACTGTAATCACTAAACTGTCCTGCCCAAACAAAATAACCAAAAAGAATATTAAAGATACCATCTCCCCTTGCTTCCTTCATTAGTACACTTTGCCTTACAGGCTTGGCTCCACTCCATATTGAGCAAATACTCTCTTCTTCAGCTCCATCTTTCTCTCCATCACCTCCTTGTTGTGCCCCTTCAATCCAAGCTGGTCACACACCACCAGCCATTCATTCAGGATATCTTGCATCCTTACCTCTCCACTGGCATCCATTGGGGGAATGAAGAGAATAGGATCAGGGGCTTTGAAAGGGTCTCCTCCACTGTGCTCTTCCCATGAGTTCAGGATCCTGGGATACAGAGCAGGTCAGTTCTCCACCATTTTCTGATGAAATACTTCATCAGCCTCCACCCCTACGAACTCACCTATCACATAGAAGGAGTACACAAACTCCCTCTTGGCTTCGTCCCAGGAGTCATTGATCTCCTTAGGAACCTAAGGATCTATGTGAGGAAACCTTGCAATGGGCTCACTAGCCTGAGCCTGGCTTCTTCTTGCCTTCAACCTCCAGTATGAGTTCTTGGGCTTCCTTGGTGGTGGAGGCTTCATCAGTTGGCCACTCTCCATCAGTCGCTTCTTTTCTTCAGCTTTCTCCAAGTTGTGTTCATCAAGAGACTTCCCTGACCTTACTACCTAGGCCAGGGGACAGAGTGTTGGTGGCCTGAAGAGATCCTCAGTGGACTGTACTTTCTTTGGTGGACTGGGTGCAAGTGATGCAATTGGATTGGGATTTTCAACTGGAAGTTCCCTGACTTCCTCCTCTCCCTGATCAATCATGACTCTTCTCCTCTTGGTAGACTGGGTGCCTGACATACTTCCACTTCTATGTTCACTCCTTTACCTCTTTTCCCTCAGAATCTGATCTTTGGCTTTAGACAACATTATTTCCCTTCTAGCATCAGCTTTTCCTTTCTTTTTCTCATGAGCAATGGCCTGCTCCCCTTCCCTCACAAGATTATCAATCTCCTAGTTTACATCTGCTACCACCTTCTCTGGATCAGCCTTCTTGCCCACTGATGGGCCACCCAGTGTCCTGTCCTTACCTTCTTCCCCCTTCTTGCTAAATCTCTTAGAGAATTCAGCAAGAGCCACTGAGTGCTTAGCTGTTTCCTGCTCCACAACTCGTAGGTGGGTGAGGTAGTGCTCAATTTCTTCATTCAATGCCCTCAGGTGAAAGGCAGCATCCACTCCGAAGTCAGTAAATGGCTTCAGTTTCTCCTCTATTATCAGGTTAGTGGCCGCCTGAGTGGGTAGCACTGAAAGTGCCTGCCTCACCTGAGTCTGTATTTCTGCCTTTAGGGCCTCTTCTCTTTGACTGATGTAGTCATCCATATTCTCCATCAGGCCACCTGTCATTGCTGTGATGGTAGCCTGAATTAACATTTCTCTTTCCTCCAAGTTTTCTTGCCTGACTGCTATCAAGGCTTGTGCATGGGCCTGCCTCTCTTGATCCACACTGGCTTTAAGATCATTGATTTCCTTGGATAGGTGCATCTCCATCTGATCCACATTACTTGACAAATTAGTAATGAGTATCAAGTTAGAGTCTTTACCTGATCTAGATCCTCACCAAGCACAACTGTCTCAACAGACTGTTCCTCCATCATGATCTCCACGTTTTCCATTTTGCCAGTTAGACTAGCCAACTCCTTTGCCTCAGACTTGACCTCCACAACAGCTTTTACAACAGTCTGAATCACTCCTTCGATTTGAGCCACTGGTGTCTCATCAGGGGAGGGCACCATTTCAGTCTGAGTCCCCTGTGACTCAGGTTGCTTCTCACTATCCTTCCCCTCAGTGCTCTGAGCCCCACCAGCCTGGGACATTCCCTATTTCTCACCAGCCTGACCCTCCTCAGGAGGGTTGGCTCCACCATCATCTCTGTCCTTTCCTTAGTCATCAGCAGACTTCTCTTTGGGCCCCTCTATCAATCTTGCATCATCTAATTTCTTTGCAACCAGCTTGCCAAACTCCCACTCTTGCAACAGTATACTGACCTTCTTGACTTGAGCAAACTCAAGTATCTCCTTTTCCTCTTTTCTCCAGAAACCTTCTCCTTGTCCCTTTACAACTTCCAGTAGTTCATACAAGTAGGCATCCTTGAGCTTGGCAAGTAGCCTGACCCTCTCAAATAACTCCTTGAGGGTTGGATGGGAGTTCAAGGCAGGATATAGTTGTTCTAACTCAAAATAGGCCTCCTCCTTTAGAGAGTCCAAGTAGGTGTACTGGACTTCCTCCTCATCAGCTACATCAAGCTGTGGCAAGGTGCCACTAGCCTGTGGGACAGTGGATTGTTATTTGGCCTCACTTTCAGGCTGTTGAGAGCCTTCAGTGGTTGTGATATGGGCTACCTCTGTGGACTTTTGAGAGTCCTCTGAGGCTTCTTGTCCTCCTATTCTCTCTTCTGACTCTTCAGAACTTTCTCCATCAGACTCCTCTGATGTCTCCTCTTCCTCCTCATCTGCTTCCTCTCCCTCCTGCCCTTCCTCAATCCCCTTGAGGGCAGTGGTGACAAGTAAGTGAATAGGGGACTTCATCCCTTCTTCCTCTTCCACAACAGATTTCTCAGCAGATGAGTCAGTGGAAGTCTCAGAGCTGCTGCTTACTGCCCTGCTTTCAATGAAAGCTTTCTTCACCAATCTCCCTTTCTTTTTCTCCAACTCCTCATCTTTGTGGGACTTCATCTTCTCACTTGGCTTTAAAGCCCTCTTCTTGAGATTCAAAGGAGGACTGTCCTCTCCAGACTCCTCTGGGACAGTGGCCTGTTCCTTCCTTGCTTCACCAGTTGGTGCCTCAACCTTCATCTTTTCCAGGAGCTTCACAGAGTTGAACAAGACCTTTCCCTTGTTCCAAGATCTTGTATCAGGGAAGTTGTACTTCAGATTCAGTGCCTCAATGATAAGAGATACCTTTGAGGCATAGCACAGCTTGTGCTCTATCAACATTCTTCCCTTGACCACCTTCTGTTTGCTTCTCTCCTCCCTGAGATTTGAGATGAAGAACTGATGCCAGTTGAACTTCACTCTATCAGTGGTGTTGACAATGGCTGCCATCAAGGTTGTGACATACTACTCCCTTTTCTTTGTTATTGTGTTAAAAAACCTCTCCTCCTCTCCAAGCATGTAATTTCCTGGGTCCAAACCCTCGTTTGGCAGCCCAAAAATATCATGCAAATCCTCCTACCTCAATGTAAACTTGTGCCTCTTCATTACAGCCTCAATAACTTCTCTCCCCTTCTTGTCCTGCTTCTTTTCACTTTTCTCCATCATGATGGCAGATCTGCTGGATGTAATGCTCTTCTCCATGTCCACAAAGAATTCCAAAACCTGCCTGGCATAACACTTCTCTGGGCCTTTGGATAAGAATCTGTAGAGCCCAGCAATTCTAACAATCTCAAGGGCTCTTCTTATGTGGTGTAGGTTCGGGTCAGAAAGAACTCTGGGATTGTTGAAACAGACAATTGGTTCATACCAAAAGTTTTTGTTGTTGGACAGTTCCTTGTAATCTATGTAGATTTGAGACATTTTTGCAGAAAGAAGATTTTTACTGGGAGGGTTAAGGATGGTAAGGGTTGAGAGTATGAGTATGGTAAGAGTTAGCAAGGGTTGATAGTAATGAGATCATGTGTAAAACTGCTAAGTATGGAGGTTATTTATATTGACAATCAAGGGTGGAGATTGAACAAGAGAGATTTGATCTATGGTTGATAAAGAAGCAATAATTTGGAAGATAAAGTGTTTTAACTTCCCAAGTAATTTGTAATTATTACCAAATATGGAAAGCGTGGGTTGATTTAAGATCAATGGCAGAGATTGAAAAGGATGGCGGTTAAAAGTGAGGCTTTTCATAAGAGATAACTGCTCGAAATCATCTCCCGAGATTTTACTGCACACTTACTATCGCATTAAATGTGCCGCAGGCATAGTTACCAATAAAGTAACCGTCAGTCAGAATTTGTCTCAGTGGAGTACTTAGCGAACTTTTGCTCAGTCGAGTTGAGTTCAGGGGAGGTGGACTCATCTGATGCTCAGAGTACATCAGTGGACTTTTATCAGTTGAGTCTACTGTTGTTTTCTTGAATATTCCCCCTTGATTAGTGACCTGTGAATTCATACTGAGTTAGGTGGCCTGATCAGTTTCCTGACTCAGGATCAAGTAGTCCCAACTCTATTGATAGCTCATGAAACCTTGCTTCAGCCAAGAGTTTTGTGAGTATGTCTGCCCTTTGTTTGTCAGTGTGAATTTTCACAAGGCACACATCCTTCTTCTCCACATGGTCTCTAATGAAGTGATGCATAATATCCACATGCTTGCATCTTGTGTGAAGTACATGTTAGGGTTATACTAGAAAGTATGCTTTTACTTTGTATAACTAAACTGAATCTTTGAGCTTTATCTGAAATAAATCTCTTATCACTGTGATCTAGATAAATATGAAAGTTATTTATTTATTGCAAACCGTTCATATAATAGTACAAGTTACACTATAGATAAATGTGGTGATCCCCGAATAACTCACAGCAAGATCACATTATCAATTTCTTGTAACAAGTACTAAATTCACAACCTAATTGGGATTTGAACACCCCATTGGTAAACAGTTGATGTGTAGATCCCAGATTGGTTTATCTTGACCGAGGGATTGCACTAGTGCATGATGATGCATTGAAGAGGACCTACAGAGAGGTAATTCTTCCGTACTGATTTATGGGATGAAGAATTAGACCTCAGTGGTCGTTTATTTCTAAACCTCTATCCCTTAAATAGGACTGTGTGTGATCCGTGCGTGTCACTTTATTTTGTTATGGGTAGAGAGTCAATAACACTCAATACTTTGCATCTTGGGTGACGCCATTGAGAACATGACAGTTGCAAAGATTTAATACAGAGGAACGTGTGCTTGGAAAGTCTTGCATGATTAGTCCCCTTTGGTGGGCTCTAAACGTTCGTCATACTAAATCTTGCAAGTGGAATTTGTTTCAGGTATGATGATAAAGAAGAGCTGTCCTTACTCCAAGGATAAGATGTTAAATTAATTAAAGCGTTCAGTGGCTTGATTAATTAACGGACAAGAGAATCTTAAACACGGGAAATAATGACCGGGAGCCATATGATTGTAATATGGGTTAAGATGGATAGTGCAACATTAATCCTATAGTGGAGTGAGATTAATGTTAATGGGTTGAATGACAATGGACTCAATGTTAGAATTCAAGGCCCATTAGGAGGTCCAATCTTAATTCTCCTAAAGGCCCCTCAAGTAGCCCAATTAAAATGTCCAACAATTGACAAGGTGATTAAAATAAAATAAATAATTTTGGGCCAAATTTAATTAAAAATTTCGAAAATTTGTATATATATTAAATAAATGAGAGATTTTAAGGAAAATAGATATGTATCTTGAATACAAGAATATCTAATAAAATCAAGATCTCATGGAATTAAATATATAATGTATTTTTTCAAAAAAAATGAGGATGAGAAATATCAAGAATTGAATATTTAGTATTCAAGATTATCAAGATTAGAATATTTGATATTCATGATAATCAAGATTTGAAATATTAGATATTCAAGATCTTGTATTCTCATTATAAATATGAGATGATACAAGACTTCATATTATTATTACTACTCTTGCAATTTTTGAAAATTGCTGTTCATTGGGCAACAAAATTATTTTCTTCCTTTTGTTGTGATTGTTCGTGTGGCCTCCCACCGAGTGTATGAACAAGGACGAGGTAATACTTGAGAAGGCTTTTGGGTTAATCATGAAGCTCATTCAAGTTGGACGACTTTTATCTCAGAAAGTGCCTTTCACCAAGGAAACAAAGGACGCCTTTTTCCAGGAGGTATAATTCACTAAATCCCTTAGTTCCGCATGTTTAGGGCTTTACATGATATTATATGTTCATATGTTTTGCATGCAAAACCCATTGTTAGGTACACAATTATTTGATTTAATATGTTTAAATCATTATATTAATTATAGGCTTAAATTTATATTTAGCGTAAATCCCGAATAGATCCGCGTTTAATTCTCCAACAACTGGTATCAGAGCCGATTTCGGGCTCTATATGTTAAATTTTAATTTAAGTGTTTAATATTAAA
This sequence comes from Prunella vulgaris, assembly GCA_026898435.1. Taxonomy (NCBI): domain Eukaryota; kingdom Viridiplantae; phylum Streptophyta; class Magnoliopsida; order Lamiales; family Lamiaceae; genus Prunella; species Prunella vulgaris. The sequence goes on from JAPKLY010001686.1 coordinate 9,875, forward strand.
TTTGAAAATTGGATAGTAGAATTGCTAGAACTTTTTTTGCAGGTATCCAATTGTCATGGTATTTAATATTTTTTATGCATGCATGTATGATGATGCGGTTTTAAAATCTGATTCGTTCGGATCATTTTTCCTGTGAGAAAATCCACGGGTAGACTAGGATGTTTTTATGTAATAGACTAGTCTAGACAATAGGTTTATTTATTTTTCGTAAAATAAATTGTAACCAATGTCGAAGACGAAGAACGGAGATTTTAAGGTCCGGAGACAAAGTTGGTGAAATTTTGTTGCGGTTTAGTGGGAGCTTAATCGAGGCAGACGATAAAGCTTGAAGATGAAAGATGATTACGATATCTCATAGTCAAAATGAGAAATTAAATCATGACAATTGGATATAACATGCCAATTTGTTTAATTTGTTTTGATGCATGCTTTATTTATTTAATTTGATTAAATATTTGATTGCATGAATATCGTTATGAAAAATCTCAACTCCAAAAATTACTAAGTATGTTTTAAATATAATTCGGTATTTTATTCAAGATAATAAAATTGAATTATTTGGCCTCCATGATTTATTTGTTTGTGAAGTCTTTTAGCTACGCATTGGCAAGCGCCTTTCTCTCTATCGGACAGACCAAAAGACAAGTTCACATGAACGAATTCTCAAAAGGATGATTGTGGATTATTATTAGTGGTGGTATTGACCCTCCCATCGAGTGGCTTATTTAAAACGAAGTAATTATCCTGTATTTAATGATGGTTAATACTTAGGTATAAAATTGGAATTTTATTACTCCCCATCGGAGTCCCTACCGATTTTATATGGTCAAGTGGGAGTCGACTATTAATTTTTGAAATTAAAAGTTTGGAACTGTTCTTGTTTGTAACTTGCTTAAATGTGTTTGCATAAATGTCCACACTCATCGTGGCTTATGTAAACTGTTTTTAGATGTCGGCCGATTAATGTTATGCATTTTTTTTGAGATTTTATACAAAACATAATCAAAATTTTGTGATAATCTTTGCGAATCAATGTTTGTATTGATGCAATGCATGTTTTATTTCAGTTCAGCATGTCGTCCCCTTTTAATCCACTGTTTACGATACTTAAAGATAACAAATTGGAAGGTGAAAACTATTTTGATTGGAAACGTCACTTATTTATTATCCTAACCGCACAACAACACAAATGGGTTCTTGACACCCCAAAGCCCCCTACGCCTATGGATGATGCGGATGTTGCCGAAAGGGATTATCATAGGGAGTGGATGAAATCCGATGAAATGGCTAGGTGTACCATCTTGATTTCAATGTCAGCTGTGTTGCAACACCAACACCAAGACATGGAATCCGCTTATGATATGATGCTAAACCTTAAGGAGATGTTCGCTCATCAGAATCGTACGGCTAGGTAAATCACCATGCGAGATATGTTGTCGCTGAAAATGGTGGAGGGAACGCCTATAAGGGATCACTTTCTCAAAATGATGGGCTACCTCAACAAGTTAGAGGTACTTGTAGCGGAATATGATGCGGAAACGCAAGTTGATTTCGTTCTCCATTCTCTACCGAAAAGCTTTGAGTAGTTCCAGTTGAACTATATGATGAATAATCAAGAGTTCACATTGGCACAACTCTTGCAAGCTTTGGTATCGGCGGAGACACTCATGAGACACCAAACTCAAGTTTTGGTGGCAAGCGGTCCGACTTCTTCCGCACCGAAAGGTGGGAAAAAGAAGAAGAAGACCAAAGGCCCAAACCAAGCTAAGGGTAAGGTAACTAATGAGGGAGGGGTCAAGAAAGCTACCAAAGGGAAGTGTTTCAACTGCGGTGACAAAGGACATTGGAGAACGGCCTGTCCCAAGCCAAAGAATGCCGGGAAGAAAGGTAATTCTCATACACTTGTTGTTGAAACTTGTTTAGCGGCGTATGCTTCCCATTCGTGGGTAGTGGATACGGGAGCCACTGATCATGTATGTTTCACTTTACAGGTGTTCCGAAAAACCCAGCAACTTAGTGCGAATGAGATCCTCATCACATTAGCCGATGCTACGAGGGTAGCGGCTGTCGCCGTGGGAGACGTGCACTTATTTTTTGAAGATAGAGTTTTAGTATTAAAGGATGTTCTTTATGTTCCCAGTATTAGGAAGAATTTAATTTCTGTTTCTAAATTGTACGTTGATGGATACTCAGTTTCTTTTAATAATATGGTTGTTATTTTTCGAAACGATGAGTTCATCTGTTCGGGAACATTGGTGAATAATCTTTATACTATTAAAAGTGCACACCACACACAAAATGCTTCTTATAGCACATCGATTGTTTCTAAGAAAAGAAAATTTTCTTCAACCGTGAACGAAACACTTCTATGGCATCTAATACTTAGTCATATTAATCTAAAGAGAATTCAAAGGTTGGTGGCGGATGGCTCGTTGGAGTCTCTCCATGTTGAGCCGTTTCCAACATGTGAATCTTGTTTAGAGGGGAAAATGACCGAGAGGGCCTTCGGGGCCAAGGGGAATAGAGCTAGTGAAGTGTTAGAAATCGTTCACACTGACCTATGTGGGCCAATGTCGGTTCAAGCTAGAGGAAGTTTTAAGTATTTCGTAACTTTTACGGATGATTACTCATGATATGGGTACGTTTACCTTATGCGGCACAAATTGGAAACCTTTGATATATTCAAAGAGTTCAAAGCCGTGGCCGAGAAACATAGGGGAAAGTGTATCAAGTTCCTACGATCGGATCGTGGGGGCGAATACCTCAGCAATGAATTTTTGACCTACTTGTCAAGTGAAGGGATTGTATCCCAATTGACCGCACCCGGTACCCCTCAACAAAATGAGGTTGCGGAACGAAGAAATAGAACTCTTTTAGAAATGATCAGATCCATGATAAGTTATTCGGAGTTACCCAAGTCATTTTGGGGCTATGCCTTGGAAACAGCGGCTCACATTCTAAACTTGGTGCCATCCAAATCGGTTCCTAAAACTCCCACAGAATTATGGACCGGGCGTAAGCCTAGTTTGAGTCACATAAGGATTTGGGGGTGTCCGACATATGTGTTGGACAAGGAAGCCAGAAAATTAGATCCACGTTCGGAATTGAGGAATTGGGTATACAATTATTTGATTTAATTATGTTTAAATCATGATATTTATTGTAGGCTTAAATTTGTATTTAGCATAAATCCCGAATTGATCCGCGTTTAATTTCCCAACAGTTGTTCCACATAGACTTCTTCATTTAGAACCCCATTGAGGAATGCACTCTTGACATCCATTTGGTAGACTTTGAACTTCTTGTGGGCAGCATAGGCAAGAAATAGCCTGGTAGGTTCTAATCTGGCTACTGGTGCAAAGGTTTCATCATAATCAAATCCTTCAACTTGAGAGTATCCTTTGGCCACCAGTCTTGCTTTGTTTCTGACAATGACATCATTCTCATCCTTCTTGTTTTTGAAGACCCATTTGGTTCCAATGATGTTGGCATGCTTGGGTCTTTTGACAAGCTCCCAAACTTGGTTCCTTGTAAACTGGATGAGTTCTTCTTCCATGGCAATGATCCAATTTGGATCCTTTAAGGCTTCTTCAATGCTCTTGGGTTCCTGTGCTGAAAGAAAATAACAAAAGAGAGCATTCTCCATGAAAACTTCTATTCTTGACTCCAAGGTTAGGATCTCCAAGAATCTGACTGATTGGATGGTCAATCAACCAGCTTCTTTTGTATTGTCCACTCTCAGTGGGGTTATCCACAAGGGATACCTCATCAACTGGGATTGAGTCACTAGTGTGGGCAATTCTAAGTAATTCAGGGGAGAGGGCAGAGGGAAGGAGTCCTGAGTCATCATTCAGGGTTGTTTCTGAGTTATCAGCACAGTCTAGTTTGGCTTCCCCCTGAATATTATGCTCAGTGTCTGTCTCAGCTTGGCCAACTTCTTCATTGACAGAAGTTACCTAAGGAGCTGGGATTGGGTCATTCAGCTCATTTTTATCAGTGTTGATTTCCACAGGCTGGTTTGACCTCTGAGTGCAGTCTTCTGACTCCTTTGATCCTAGGTTGTCTCATGTTGGAATGTAGGCATCCACCTTCTTATAAGTGGGCTTGTCCAGGGTCAGGTTAGTTATTTTATCAGTGATTTCTTTGGTAGCCTGATCTTTCCTGGACTCAAGAGTAGATTCATCAAAAACAACATGGGGTGTTTCTTCCACAACAAGGCTTCTCAGGTTATATACCCTGAAGGCTCTACTGACTTGGGAATATCCAAGGAAAATTCCTTCATCAGCTTTGCTATCAAAGGTTTTCAATTGTCTTTTTCCATTGTTGTGAATGAAACACTTACAACCAAAGACATGAAAATAGGATACTTGAGGTTTCCTACCATTCCATAGCTCATAGGGGGTTTTGCCTTGAGTTTTGGTGAACATGGATCTGTTTTGAGTGTAACATGTTGTATGTATGGCTTCAGCCCAGAACCTTTTGGGGATTTGTGCATCAGCAAGCATGGTTCTGGCAGCCTCTTTTAGTGTTCTGTTTCTTCTTTCAGCTACCGCATTTTGTTGAGCAGTTCTAATAGCTGAGGTCTCATGGGATTTGCCTGACTTATTGCAAAAGTCAGTAATAATGGAATTTATGAACTCAGTACCTTTATCAGATCTTATCTTGATGATAGATAGATCCTTATATTTGAAATCTTCCTGAGTAACTCAGGTAGCCTGAGTTGGGTATCCTTCTTGTTCGACATGAATATCACCCATGTAAATCTTGAAAAGTCATCCACCACCAGTAGTGTATATTTGCTTTCATTGATGTTGGCAGGTGTGACAGGTCCAAAGAGGTCCATGTGTAGCAGTTGAAGTACCCTGTCAGTGGAGGGAGTAATTTTGCTTTTGAATGAGGCTTTTATTTGCTTCCCTTCTTGGCAAACTTTGCAAATGTGATCTTTATTGAACACCTCATTTGGTATTCCTTTCACTAGGCGCATCCTAGATATCTTGTTAATGTCTTGAAGTTCAGGTGGTTGAGTCTTCTGTGCCATAGCCAAGTCAGGTCACTTGAGCTCTTTGCAATGAGACAGGTCTTATTTTGGACATGATCTGCAATCTAAAAGATAAACATTTCCTTTCCTAGACCCTGTTAGTAGTACCTGTGTATTTGAAGCATTTCTTACACAGCACAGGTTACTTGGAAACTCAACATTATATCCCTTATCATAGAATTGACGTATAGAAAGCAAGTTATGTTTCAGTCCACTTACATATGATACATTTGTTACCTTGACTGACCCTATCATCAGGGTACCGTAACCTTCTGCGATTCCTTTTGAGTTGTCACCAAAAGTGACCTGAGGACCTTTCCTTGTAGTTAGTCAGGAAACTTTGGTTGCCAGTCATATGCCTTGAGCAACCACTATCCAGATACTAGTCATCCATGGAAACCTGCATAAAAATCAATTCTTAGGTACGCATTTTGTGTTGGGTCCGATTTGGTTAGCTCTACCTTTAGGGATCCAAATCTGCTTAACAGTCCTAGATACTTTGGACTGGCTGATTCTTCTCCCATATACATCTACATAAACACTGGACTCCTTAATTGTCCTAAGAGTTGACTGCCTATAAGTGTTAGTCCTTTGTGGGACAGGTGGCTTGTTATACCTCTTGTTCCTAAAGGGCTTTGGTGCAGTTGGTCTGAAGTGCTGTTGAAAGGGAGGGATATAATTTCTCTCATAGGACATATATGAGGAAGGTTCCCTACAGTGAACCCTTCTGTCAACTCTCCTGCCAGTGGGTTCAGGCCAGTTTGTCCTCTGCCTAGATTGTCTCTTAGGAGAAGATCTAGGTTGAGGATAGGTGTACTGAACATTACTCCATTTGTTTGCAGAAGGTTTTCTTCTTTGGAGTTGCCTTTTCATGGAGTTTATTCTGGGAGGTGTATAGGGTGTTCTAGCCATTTCAGTGGACCTACTTGGCCCTATCACCTCCTCAGTAGGTTCAGTAGGCCTTTTGCCGTTATCAAGGATCCTTCTGGGATTCTCAGAGGACCTTACAAACACTCTCTCACTGCTGCTAGTGGATGCAGTATTGAGAGGACCTTCTGAGGATGTACATGGGAAGAATCCTATCCCATGTCTGCTGTCTGAGCTATTTTGTAAACTTAGAATCTTTTCTATAGCAAGAGAAGGTTTGTTTAAGGATTCTAGCTTTCTCATCAGATGATCCTCAGATTCTTTCAGCAAATTTACATTGCTGATAAGGGTTTTGATTTGGATAGCTAGCTCATTGTTTTTACTGGTTAGCATGATCTGATCATTGGTCAGTCCCCTGATCAGCTCATCCTTAGCACTAACATGACTCTTGAGTGTTTCCACTTCATTTCTCAGGGCAATTGTTTAGGATGCTGAGCCAAGGTCTCCCTCAATCTCTGACTCAGGTAGCTTGGTATTTTCATTTGCTAGCATCTTGTTTTCTTCCTCAAGAATGAGGTATGCCTCTTGCAGCCTGGAGAAGTCAACCATCAATTATTCCAAGGAGAATTGAAGGTTGAGGTCCCCTGCTGACTCTGAGCTGCGCTCAGGTGAGTGTACTATTAATTGACAAAGTTGAGATTAAGTTCCTAATTGGCCATGATGCATAGATCATCATCACTGCTATCAGTGAATATTTCCTCAGAGGAGCTTGCAGCCTCTTCATCTTCTGCCACCATTGCTCTCCTTTCCAGTCTCCTGTCCCTCTTGGCCAGCCTTACATTCCTTTCCTTGGAACTCAGCTGAGGACAGTCTTACTGGAAGTGGTCTGTCTTGTTGCACTGAAAGCATCTTTTGTCATCGTCTTCATCTTCTTCCTTGTCCTTTCTTCTGGATTCAGATTTTGAGGTGGATTCCTCACTCTTGTTATTTCTTTTATATTCTTTCTCAGGTTCCTTTTCATTCCTGGGAGTGAACCTGGACTTCTTTTCCTTGCTGTCCTGATAGTATCTCTTGTACTTGCCAAACCTTGAGTTCAGCTTTACAAACCTTCTTGCTAGAAGGCTCATTTTCTCTTTCAGCTCAGCCTTGCTCTCGGATTTGCAGGGCTTGTTGGCCTTCTGTAGCTCTTTTTCTGTTGAGATCAAACTCATAGGCCTTGAGTTCTGAGAACACTTGGTGCATAGACAAATTAGATAGATCCTTAGTATTCTGCATCATCACAGAGTAAACATCTCATCTAGGTGAGAGTCCCCCTGAGGATTTTGAGAGCAACCTCCCTCTTGGTGTAAACCTTTCCAAGGGAGTTTATCTCATTCATGATGTCAGTGAACCTGCCATCAAGCTGATCAATGGTTTAATTTGATTCCATTGAGAATTGTTCATACTTTTGAACACTTACTGACAGTTTATTTTCTTTAATCTTGTCAGTACCCTCACACAGGAGGGCCAAAGTGTCCCATATCTCTTTTGCAGTTGTACAATGAACAACCCTTCCCATGACAGAGTCAGGAATGGTTGTGTACAGTATATTCATGGCTACAAAATTGAGATTATGTATTTTCCTCTCATCAGCAGTGAAGTCATCTTCATCCTTAGGCCACTCTTCTCTAGGATCATTAATTTGAGCTTGTGTGATCCTAGGATTAGCAGTCATAAAGATAAAGGGACTACTTGTGATTACTCTGAGCATTTCATCATGCACACAGGCTAGGTGAGCCCTCATCCTTATCTTCCAGAAATCATAGCCTTCTATTGAAAACTGGGGTAGCTTGTGGTATGCTAGATGATTGAGAGGATTGGTTCCCATGTTGGAGTCTGAACTCCCTACTATGTTGGTATGGGCTGCTCCTATGGATGTGTTCCCTATGTTAATTGATCCTTCTGCTTGAGTATACATATTAGATAGAAACTTCAAGAAATGTTAGTCAGATCAGTTCAAATGACCACTAATGATATATCAAGGCAGTGGTTCTATGGACCCCCGCTCTGATACCACTTGTTGGTCCCCAATAGACAAAGACAGGTGTATGGGGGGGATACACCTGTAAGTACGGATTTTTCAATGATCAATTTTACAGTAGACTTTTAAAAGAACATGCCACTTATAAAATATCAGTGGACTTAAAGGTCGCCTGATAAGTAGCCTGATAGTTTGATCAAGTTTGAGTTTGTGCTGCGGATTATTTTTAAACACTTGAAGTAGATAACTCACACCAAAGCACATGAGACACATGGATTTATAGTGGTTCAGAGTTAAATTCTCCTACATCCACTTTTCCTGATTTAACAGGAGAATTCCTTAACCACATGAATTCCTTATTTTAGAGTGCCAAGGTGCACTGATCAAGAATATCTCCTCTTGATCTCTAGGATTTTCACTAAGTCCTAATCCTCTCAGATTTCAGACTGAGTCACTCCTCAGTTTACTTTCTCTCACTCACAGCCTTCAACCTATCTCATTTTAAGGGTTTGAGTTTTCCAACTAAGGTTGAGATAACCCTTTACAATGATGAACAATATCTAGATTGGGTTATCTCACTAGGCTTCTAAGATATTATAGTGTAAGCCTAAATACAAGGTTGAATTCTAAGCAGTATGAGCACTTGAGAAACTAGAGTGATTTCGAGTGTATGAACTATTGAGAGCTTTCAGATTATCAGTTGAGCTTGTTAGTTTCCCGTACTTGGCTTCTTCTTCAACTCTTATATTTATAGACTTAAAATTTGAAAGACTATCCGTAGGAGAGATAGTTTCAAATTTTAAGCTATTTTGGTGTACCAACGATCTTCAAGATTTTTCTCTGATTTTGGATGGTCAAATCTGTGAAAATGTTGCAGTCCAACGTTCTAAAGATATTCTTCAGATTTTAGGTGGTCAACTCTTAAGCATTAATGGTTGATAGCTCATTAAATACCTGTTTAGAGTTAATGTAGCCGCCTTTGAAATCTGTGCCATCCTAAATTGTTGGTTGCTTCTAAACTTGGTACTGACAGGACAGTCTTTGTGTCAGGTCCTTACATAGGTGTTAGCTTCTCATTGGTCTGTCTTAATTGTTCCTCAGTCCAGTCCTAACGGTTGCATTGAAGTCCTCTGTCTTTTCATCAGGTGACTTGGAACATTCTCTTTACTGCATTTATCACTTCATTTATGTGTTGGTTGTTTCCTTCATAAATGCTGAAGGCATTTAATGCATCAGGACACTTGTCTTCAGGGGAGTGCTTTTAGGTCACTTGGACTTAGTCTTCTGGGGTGCACTCTTCAGACAGTGGGTGTATTTCCTAATCCTTCATCAGGCTAGTCTAAGATACAACAGGCTAGTTTAAGATACATCAGACTAGTTATAGTAAAAGTAGCATGTTAGTTTACAAACTTATATTCTAAGTTTTTATCATAGCATCTTAACACTTTGGGCTATATTTCTAAGTCTTTTAGTGATTCAATAATACATCAGGGGAGTCTTTGGGATTTTATCAAAACATTTTAAAAGTCATTTCCAAACAGTTCCCGGCTATCAGTGATGCTTCAGACTTTTACCTCTGGGAGATATTGATCAGGCTGAGCTGATCGACTTCAAGGACAAGCACATTCTCTTCAAGAACGCTGATAAAATGGTAAAGAGGATGAACGACATTGAGATACAAAAGGTCTCAAGGGGGAAAGGGAAGGGCACTGGCTCGAAGGCTCAGGAGGAGCCAGCCAAGTCTGTGCCTAAGATGGTGAAGGTGAAGGTGAAGGGAGTGAATATCACTGAGCTTACTGAGAAGAAGACTATGCTGAGGGATGAGTCCGAGGCTGAGTTAGACATCCCAGAGCCAAGGACAGTTACCGTCCTCAAAACCATCACCACTGCTACTCCTTCGGTGCCGACTTCTTCAGTGGCACCAGTGGATGTTCCTCTCTCAGAGCCAGTTGTGGCTCGGACTGCTGAGAAGAGTCCTCAGGAGGAGGTGCCTCAGATCGAGGGGGAACAAGGTGAATATGTGATGGACCAAAATGGTGGAGGAGATGATGGAGATCAAGTGATGGAGGTGCTCAGAGATTTGGAGGATGTTGTGGCTCAGGCTGAGCCCAGTGGGGATGCTCAGGAGGAGGACGGAGGAGATGGTGATGATGAGGATGCCCAGGAGGGGCAGAGTAGTGCTGATGATGGCTTAGAGGAGCATCAGGAGGCGGAAACGGAAGCTCAGGAGGAACGTCTGGGTGAGTCAGCACCTGAAGGTTCAGTGGAGTTTGGCTCGGCTCATCACATTGCTCCCAAGACATCCAGCCTAACAGCTTTTGAGTTGGATGTGCGATCTCAGCCAATCAGGTTTGTTTGTCAGCATTTGCCAGAACTAACTGATCTGTATCAAGAGGAGGTGATCAGATTGAGGACTCGGGTGATCATACGTACAACTTCCTTCCCTGAGATCGCGTCAATGATCCAACTGAAAGGATTAGACTTCTTAAGGGATCAGGAGCAGACTTTGTTCAATAGGTTTCAGTTTTGAAATTAATTATGATTTTTTGAATAATATGTGGCAGATTGTTGATATTTTTTGAATAAAATTTGGTAAAAATTATGGATAAACATTATATGAAGTCAGTAGCTAGTATAAATTTTTGTAGAATTTTTACAGTATCTTAGGTATTTTTAATTGATTTATTTCGTTGATGACGCACTGCTAAAATTAAGCTGAAAATATGAAATCTTTGAATGTTTATGAATTTGTGAGTTTAGATTATTAGAAATGGTTTCATGATTAATTATCTTATTGTTACTTGATGTCTTTGTAGTGATTAAAATATGATGTTTTATTAAAAAGAGTTTTGTTTTAATTTATGTTCTATATTAGCTGAATGAATTAGATTTATGTGAGAATTGATTAATTTATGAGAAATTGCATGTTTAATAGGATTTTATTATTTAAGGAACATGTTACGATGAATTTTATAATTGATGTTTTAATTTAATTTAATTATATCATGAATGTGTACTCTGATTTTAGTCACAAAATATTTTTTTAAAAGAAAAGAAATTTATATCAAGTTAGTTAGTCACGCTTTAAGAATGATTTTCCCAAGTATTTTTCTAATTAGTTAAATGATTTCTAAGACTTCCGTTGCTATGAAAATTTAAAATTTTTGGGCATGACAGTATCATACCAAGCTTGGGGAGCTTGTTTCAGTCCGTAGAGTGCTTTCTTCAGGTAATAGACCTTATCACCAACTTCGAATCCTGGAGGCTGCTCCACATACACCTCCTCATTCAGTACACCATTTAGAAAAGCACTCTTGACATCCATTTGATACATTTGAATTTCTTGAAAGTTGCATACGCCAGAAATAGCCTAATTGTTTTAAATCTTGCCACTGGGGCGAAGGTCTCATCATAGTCGATCCCCTTCTGCCTGAGAGTAACCCTTAGCCACTAGTCTGGCCTTGTTCCTGACCACAATGTTCTTCTCATCTCTCTTGTTCTTGAAGACCCATTTTGTGCCAATGACGTATTGATGCCTAGGTCTATCCACTAACTCTCAAACCTGATTCCTCTCAAACTGATTGAGCTCCTCTTGAATGACCAAGATCCAGTTTGAGTTAGCAAGAGTTTCGTCAATGTTCTTAGGCTCCTGATAAGGCAGGAAGCAACAGAACAAAGCCCTCTCTCCATGGAACCTTCTGGTCCTGACTCCCTCAGTGACATCTCCAATGATATCCTCTACTGAGTGATCTAGAAGCCATGTTCTACGGCCTGGGGTAGCATCTGGAGCAGCTACTGAAGTTCACTAACCTGATATTGAAATGTCAGTATCTAACAGGGCCATAAATCCAAGAAAGTTAATAAGAGAAGGAAGGACTAAGTCATTTCTTGAGGTTTGGTCAATGTCAGGGACATTGATTCCCCGTACAGAGTTAGACTCAGTAACTGTCTCAGGTGCAGAAGCATCATCACTGACAGTTCTTACCTCAGGTTGAGTCTGTGCCTCCGTTTGAGACTCAACATTCTCCGAGGCAACGACTTTCTGAGGGTTGGACTGAGCGTCATCCTGATCATCGTCATCATCATCCCATCCCATGGGAGCATGCACAAGCTTGACCTTGGATTCAGGATTCTTCGTCAGGCTAAGTCGCGTGATCCTCTTTGTGATCCCCTCAGTGTCATGACAAGGAACCTGCTCCCTATGCACTGACGCAGACTCATCAAACACAACATGAGGTGTTTCCTCCACAACAAGGGTTCGATAGTTGTAGACACTGAAAGGTTTACTAACTGAGGAATATCCTAAAAATATTCGCTCGTCAGATTTGCTATCAAAGGCTTTCAGCTGGTCTTTCGCATTGTTCAGGATGAAACACTTACAGCTAAAGATAAGGAAATAAGAGATACGAGACTTCCTTTTGTTCCACGTTTCATATGGCGTCTAAGCATATTGTTTGTTAAGCATAGAACGGTTCTGAGTGTAGCAGGTGGTGTTGATCGCCTCAGCCCAGTACTTCTTAGGCAGTCCAAACTCAGCCAGTATGGTTCTGGCAGCTTCCTTTAGGATCCGGTTCCTTCTTTCAGCAACTCCATTCTGCTGAGGAGTTCTAGCTGTAGAAGTCTAATGAGCAATGCCATTTTCAGTACAGAAGTTAGTTATATAAGAAATAATAAATTCAGTTCCCCGATCTAACCTGATGATGCTCTAACCCTGTTCAGTACTCAGTTTCCTGAGTAACTCTGGAAGCTTCACCTGAGTCTCCTTCTTGTTCAGCAAGAAAATCACTCATGTGTACCTGGAATAATCATCAATAACAACAAGGGCATATTTTCTACCATTAATGCTGACCGGAGTGATTTGACCAAAGAGTATGTGTAGGAGCTGAAGCACTCTGTCAGTTGAGAAGGCATCTTTCTCCTTGAATGAAGCTTTTGTTTGCTTGCCTTCCTGACATGCTCCACACACATAGTCCTTGCTAAAAACTTCATTAGGTAGACCCTCTACAAGAGAAAGTTAAGAAATCTTGTTAATTATCTTGAAGTTCAAGTGGCTTAGGCGTTTATGCCAAAGCTAACTGAGTTCCATAGAACTTTTAGCAATTAAGTAGGTTTCAGGAGAACTTCTCTTGAAGTCAGCAAAATATACTTTGCCTCTCCTTACACCTGTGGTAAGAACCTGCTGTGTAGATTTATCTTTCACAAGGCATATATTCGATGTAAACTCTACACTATATCCTCGGTCACAAAACTGACTAACGGATAACAGGTTATGCCTAAGACCATCAACATAGGACACATTAAGCACTCAGACCTAGCCGATAACAAGAGTACCAAAACCTTTGGTTAAACCCTTAGTGTTGTCACCAAAGGTAAACTACGGGCGTCCCTGAGTAGTGTAGTCCTGAAGGAGATCATGGAAGCCAGTCATATGCCTTGAGCATCCTGAGCCCAGATACCAGGCTTCCTTTCTTGGATCATCCTTCTTCTTCTTGCAGCCCGCAGTGACCTGATCAGGCTTCAGGTATCCATCTTGTATTGGGTCCTATAGTGTCAGCTGTACCCTTTGGGATCCAGATTTGTTTAAAAATTCTGATAGCATCAGAAGTGTAAACCTATCTCCCTGAAACATCTACATACACCATTCTCTTCTTCCTTGGTGCCTTGGAAGTCGAGGGTGCATGGGTGTCAGCCTGAGGTGCGGAAATCTTGGATTTCTTCTTGGGGGCCGGTCTCCGATTTCTCTTTGGCCTGGGTGTGGTGGGCCTTGGTGTGTCCTGGGAATGGACTGCTCGTTCCTGATCTCTAGGCACATTAGGTGTGGTCTGAGCATTTTCAGAATTAGGATTCCATTGCCCTTCAGGAACCACCTGCTTTATCCTTCTCCTGACAGGATTGGGAGGCTCTTGATGGGTCATGTGCCCCGTATGAGGCTCCCTGACATGAGAGTCCTTCGGTTTTGCCTGAGGCTTCCTCTAGCCTGAATTCCCTCTGTCCTGAGTATTCCTCGGCTGGACCTAAGGTTTAGTCGGGGCAGAGTTCCTTCATAAATTCCCTCGGCTCTGAGTATTCTTAGGCTGAGCCTGAGACTTACTCGGAGCTAAGTTCCTTCGGGCTTGTTTCTTCCTGTGCTTGGCCTTAGGTTTACTCTGGTCATTCTTTCTCGGTGCCTGATGAGGTTCCTGGATCTGTTCCTCAGGTTCAGGCCTAGGTTTCTCAGTTAGTTGCTCGACGGGCTCAGTGGGCTCTTCTCCCTTCCCTGAGCCGCTAGCCTGAGGCACAATTGTTTGCTCAAAATGTGTCCACACGCAAGTGTACGTGATCGTTATATTATCATGGCAAGATTGACCAAGTTTAATATTTATCGAACATAGGGAGATGGAGATTTGTAAGGAAAATTGTTGTTTCGATTGGAAAGCAAACAAAGCAATAAAGGGGAAAGGTGTCTAATGTCTACTAATGCGTCAAAGAAGTAAACTACCTATCACCTTGGGTTACAAAGTGAGCAAATGTGAGAGATATGTGCTAGTGTACTATCCTATGTTTCACATGGTGAGGTATCACTTTAATCATGCAATGAGGTATTGTACAATCAATCGGCTAGCCACTCTAACATGCACAAAGGTCTCCCTAGATACACATTAAAGCCTCTAATTGTTCTTCCAATTCTCTAAGGATAATTCTCACTATCTTAGGAATTTTATCACACTTAGCATGCATTGTCCTAATTACAAGAAGATTTAGGAAAATAGCTCTACTCTCGTATGAGACTAACTCCCTAATGGCCCTTACGATCAACTACACATGCAACGCATTCATACAATCCATCAATGTAGAGAATTGACCATACAACATCTCAAAGCATTCAAAAGATCAACATGATCACCACATTACTCCATAGGAATCATACACCAACACATGAAGGTATTAGCTCATGGCTAATTTGGTGAACAAAAGAACAATTAAGCTAGTAATAATCATCATCATACAAGAATTGTAAAGAAATGTAGAGAGATTACCTATTACAATGAAAATTGGAAAGATACAAATTACCTCTAAAATGCTATCTAACAATCCAGAAATGGAAAATGAAATTCAATCGGTAGAAACGTAGCTCTCATCGAGATGAGAATGCTGGAATAAACGGATCGACGATCAAAGCGGTAGATCAAAAGTTATCGACGAAATCGTAAGAAGAAATCTTAAAAACCCAAATTGTAACTACCTCTCTCTCTCTAATCTAATCTAAGAACTTGAATGATGACTTGATTCTAAACTAGATTGCCTTGAGAATCTGATCCTTGGAGTATTTATAGTTCCCACAATGCTTAGTCCAAAATCCCCTTCATTAAACGTGCGAAAAGACGAAACAACCCTCGAAATTGGGCCTGTCTGGGCCTTAGCACGAATGCTCCATGGTGGCCAAACGAACCGGACTCGTGCGAGCTCGTTCGTTCGGTCCTTCGTCACACGAACCAGAGACCTATCGAACGAATTCGGGCTTGTGGTCGCACGAGCCCAGGCTGGGTTGCGCACGAGCCCGGCTTCGACTCGTCCGATCGATCCTCGACTTCCTCATTTTCTTCATATCTTGATTTCTAGAGCTCCGATTGACTCAATTCTTTTTCCGTTGCGATCCTCTCTTCAAACCCTTCGACATGGTTTATCATTTTCTCCTATTGGATCAACTCACAATTTCTGGACTTTTACGAACTTGCTCATCTCCTGCCAATTTTGCTCGTTTTCACTACAAAACACATCTTTCTAGCAAAAAAGGGTTAAATGCACAAAGTATCGCATTTTAGGTCAAATATGAACATAAGCACATCAAAACCATATAGAAATAGATGCAAAAACATGCAATTATGACCCTAATCATACCCCCAAACTAGATTGTTGCTCGGCCTCGAGCAACGAAGCGATAAGATAGGGGAATAATTGTATGTATGAAGCATCAAGAACAAGATCAATGTCATAGAATCAGAACTCAATATCTAGCAAGTCTAAGATACAATATCATCCACTCAACTATCAAAATCAAGTCAATTAGCACAATATCAAATCAATGAGTCATGATCCTCACAAGATAAGTGTTTAGCTCAACCCTCAAGTGTTTATGCTCACTCATACATCACACCACATACACATACTACCATAAGCTTAGCTCAAGTCTACGTTCTCCACCACTTTAAATGATAAATCAATCACACATCAATGAGGACTTTCAAAGGTTGTAGTGTTGGCTCTTTGGTAGGGAAGGAACATATGGGTAAAAGTGACTCAGTATGATTAGCAAAGCATTGAAGGAATCAAAGTAAAGATCATTCACCTCTTCACTCAGTTTGCACATACTCTTCATGCTCTTTCAAAGGCACACTTCAAAGAATCATTCTTCCCTTTTTGCAAAATTGTGAACATACTCACAACACTAGAATCAAACTTGACCATAATTTCTCAAAAAATCAACCTTTTTCAATTTCTTGCAAGCACTTGCCTTTGAACCTTCTTTTCATAAAAATCCATGCATAGAATTTCTTTCCACATTGGCCACCAATTTCTTCATCATATCACTAATCTTCCTTCCTTATTTTCACTCTACTAATCATAAGGACAAGAGAGTTCCAAAAAGGAAAGAAAATGACTTAAAGTATGGTTAGCCAAATGAAAGGATTATAAGAACAAAATGGGTAGCAAAGGATATCAATATCAATGGTAGGCTCATAGGGCAAAGTGGCTCAATATAGATCAAAGAAAATGCCTCATATCATCTCATGTGAAATCATTATCTAATGTAGCCTAAAATAAGAATAAAGCCAAGTTCTAGAGTATAATGCCCAGGTGTGGAACTCACATCAAAGAAATATCATCCGTTCAAGATTGAAACGGGCATCATAGGCTCAAAACCTCACGGGTATAGGTGATCAAGACTCATATAATATCAAGAATGCTCATATCAATGAAATTTTAAGAATCATGAAATCAAAAGTATCAAAGATAAGACAAGAATCAAGCAATAAATCCACTACACTAATCATGACTTTCAACTCATCCACACAACAATAAGCATATCTCATGCATTCACTACTCAAAGTAAGTAACAATATGTCAAAAAATAACAAGCAAAACAGGGCCTCACAAAAGCATATGGTCTAAAACATCATAGAAGCACAAAAAATCATCATGAGAATAGCATTACGAAGAGAATGGCAAAACGATCACACCCCCCACACTTTTTTGGACCAAGGGTCTAAAAAGTTTGGCAAAGAAGTCGAGACAAGATCAAGAAATGCACAAGAATAAAGCTCAAACTCATAAGCATCATTAACCATAAGATCAAAGTCATCATAATCCATCACAAATCAAATACCAAAATAAAGCTACCATGGAATTTCAATAATATTGCAAGAAATAGAAAGAGGAGAGCTAGTAGAACATACCTTTGGAATTAATTGATGAAAAAAAATGTAGA
Organism: Prunella vulgaris; assembly: GCA_026898435.1. Classification (NCBI taxonomy): domain Eukaryota; kingdom Viridiplantae; phylum Streptophyta; class Magnoliopsida; order Lamiales; family Lamiaceae; genus Prunella; species Prunella vulgaris. The sequence goes on from JAPKLY010001686.1 coordinate 27,266, forward strand.
ACTTGAGAAATGCAAATTTTCCTCTACCTTATTCTTCTTGGTTTTGAGAGAGACTAAAGTGCAAGAGTGAAGTGAGAAGTGTGTGTTTGTGTATGAAATATGTGGGAAATGAGTAAAAAGAGTGAGTGGACAAACCTAGGGCAGTGTGGTCAAAGTTGGACAAAAAGTGGTCAAAATCAGATTTAGCAAGGCACCGCACGAATGCCCTCTTGCTGCCGAACGAACCGGACTCGTGCGTCCAGCCCCTCTCACTCGTCCGAGCCTTCGTTGCACGAACCAGTGAGCTGCCGAACGAACCGATAGCTATGGGTGCACGAATCCGAGGCTTCCTTGGACCATTTCCAATTTTCATCCCTTTACATATTTTTCAAGCAATTTTCTTCCATTTTCCTACACAACACAACTTAAAACTCCTCATAAAACATAAATGGTCATTGAACAACATCAAATTAATCATGAAAATGAACAATTAATCAAAAAATTAATCACGAATCACACCCCCCCAACTTTTTCGAATCAAGAATCCTAATAAAGTTTGGAAAGAGTGATTAATCAAGATATTCAAGCTCAATAAACCATTCACACAACATATCAACTCTTAAAACAAGAATTTTTTAATCCATAAATAAAATATGCTCCTCAAATCTATTCTTGCACGAAATAGCACTAAATCCACAAAGAGCAATCAATGCACAAAATCATATAGACTAAAATGGCATTCAAGCTTCTATCCCTAAAATAAAAAACAAAACTAACACATCAACAAAAATAAAGAATACGAAAAAGGATATAAGGGTGGGTTGCCTCCCACCTAGCGCTTGGATTTAACGTCCCCTAGCCGGACGAAATAAAGCTCAAGGAACATCAAAATCAATGAGGGTTGAGTGACTTACATCACTCAATTTCCTTCTCCAAAAACATCCCTTCTTCACCACTTTTTTCACCACTTGTTTTACCCCTTATCTTCATTCACTTTTTTTCTCTTTTCAAAAAGAATTTCTTCATTCACCTCACTCTCAAGATCACCAGTTCTCATAATCTTGCTAGCATAATCTTGGGGAACTCATTGAAGAATCATAGATAGAGAAAGTATTTCTCTCATCATTCATCCTCAAGGTAACCTCACCTTTTTGAATATTTATCAAAGCATCTGAAGTTGCAAGGAAAGGTCTCCCAAGAATTAGAGGAGTAAACTTGTCCTCCTCTACATCTAAGATAACAAAATCAACCGGGTACAAGAACTTACCAATTTGAACTACCACATCTTCCAAAATACCTCTAGGTTGCACCTTTGAATTGTCAGCCATATAAAGATCACTAGACATGGGCCTCATATCTTTCAAGCCAAGCCTTTGAGCTGTGGATAAAGGCATAACATTCTCACTAGCCCCAAGATCACATAAAGCCTTGATACTCTTGCTTCCTTCAATATGACAATCCAACACAAAGCTACCCAGATCCCTGAGTTTTTTAGAAAGATGCTTCATGATAAGCTTGCTACTCTCTTGAGTGAGTTTGACAATATCGGGCTCATTTTTCCTCTTCTTCGACATGAGATCCTTCAAGAATCTTGTATACGTCGGCATTTGCTTAATAGCCACTTTGAAAGGCATATTAGCATACATCTTTGTGAACAAATCAAGAAATTTCTTGAGCCTCTCATCAAGCTTATTTTTCACTCCCTTGGAAACTTCCACCTTTTCTTTCTCAACCACCAACCCTTCTTCGACCTTTCTTTCCTCACTCCCTATTTTAACTTTCCCTTTCTCTTTCTTCTCTTTTTCCATCACCCGTTCTTCTACCCCCAAGACTTTCTCATCACTCTTCACCAATTTCACATTCTCACAACAAAATGCTTTCTCCACTATCTCGTCATGAAACAATTTCAAAGGATCATTCCCTACCACCTCCTTTGCAACCTCCACGCACATAATTGAATTACAATGCTCACGAGCATTAATTTCGGTAGTAGAAGGGAATTTACCTTTATTAACTTATGGACTTAAGGACCAAGCAATTTGCCCAAGTTGATATTCCAAGCTCTTAATTTGGTTTCCTTGTGAAGTGTACAAGTCATCAACCCTTTTGTTCATTTCACTATTCATCTTTCTAAATTCCACTTCAAAGTTGTCCATCTTCATCAAAATCAATGTCAAGGTGTCTTCAATGCTTGCCTTACCCTCATTATTAGGCGGTTTAGACCCCGGATCAATCCCGGGTGGTAATTGAATTGCCACCTTAGGATTGGAATATGAAAAGTTCTCATGCCTCCTATTCGGGTTGTATGGAGGGTTGCTTTGATTTTGAAACAAACCCCCTTGTTGTCTAAAAGGTGGAGCAACATATGACCTTTGATTACTTTGGAAAGAATTGTTGTATTGCTGACAACCCATGTAATTCACTTCTTCTTGAGTAGAGGTAGTAGGAGGAGGAAGACTTTCGACAACACTTACTTGCATAGGAGCTGGAGCTTGGTTTTGGTTTTGGTAACCATAGACCAAGTTCAACACATTTTTCATGTTTTCCTCAAGAAGTGCAACTCGATCACCCGTTCTACTATTGGACTCTCCTTGAAATGCATCATTTGCAGCTATGTTTTCGATTATCTAATTCACTTGACGAACGGTCTTCGTCCAAACTGAGCCTCCGGCACAAGAATTCAAGTAATGCTTGTCTCCTTCATGCAATCCTATGGTAAATGTCAAAAGAATGTCTTCATCCTTCAAACCATGTTGAGGACAAACCAACAACAAGGTTTGGTACCTCTCCCTAGCACTTGATATGGTTTCTCTCGCCTTTTGTCAGAAATTCTTTATCTATTCCCTAGCCTTTAAGATCTTTGATGGAGGGTAAAATTTCTTGAAAAATTGTGAACTCAACTCCTCCCATGTAGTTACTTTCGGATTCATAGATCTAATCCATGTTTTAGCTCTCCCGGTCAAGGTAAATTTGAAGAAACAGAGCTTCTTCTCACTATCCGACATCCCTTTATACTTGATCGTGTCACATAGCTCCATGAAGTTATTCAAATGAGCATTTGGATCTTCTCGATCACTTGATCCTTCAAAAGGAGATTCCTTTAACAACTTCAAGAGATTTGTATTGAGCTCAAACTTCTCAGCATCTATTGGTGGTCTTTTGATTCCATCATATTGTTCATTAACCCTAGGCTCAAAGTAGTCTCGCAATAATGGTTCATGGTTTTGAGGTGGGTTTATGATTTGTGGTCTTTGGTGTTGAGGTGGTGGTGGATATGGATAGTAAGGATAGTTATGTGGTGGTAGTGGATAGTATGGTTGGTTTATTGGGTAATTTTGGTAGTTGGGATATTGAGGTGGATAATAAGGTTGATTTGGTGGTGGATAAGGCTGGTATTGATGTGGTATAGGTTGTGGTTGTGGTACCTCTCTTTGAGCCAAGTGCTCATCACCGTGATGCACTTGTCCTCTCAATGGTTCTTCTTCTCTAATTTCATCACGAGCTTCATTCATATTATTCTCCATATTTTCTTGATTCAATCTTGCTTCTCTTCTTCTTCTTCGTAGGCTCGTTTCAAGGTCTAAATCAAAGGGTAATAGATCTCCCCCTTGACTCCTTGTGTGCATATACCTACAAAGAAACAAGTATCAAACTCTCACAATAACCAATCAAATATAAAAGAAACAACAAACAACCAAACAAAATAGTCGTCTCCCCAGCAATGGCGCCAAAAACTTGTTTGCTCAAAATGTGTCCACACGCAAGTATACGTGATCGTTATATTGTCGTGGCAAGATTGACCAAGTTTAATATTTATCAAACACAGGGAGATGCGGATTTGTAAGGAAAATTGTTGTAAGGAAAATTGTTGTTTCAAAGCGGTAGATCAAAAGTTATCGAAGAAATCGTAAGAAGAAATCTTAAAAATCCAATTAGTAACTACCTCTCTCTCTCTAATCTAATCTAAGAACTTGAATTATGACTTGATTCTAAACTAGATTGCCTTGAGAATCTGATCCTTTGAGTATTTATAGTGTCCACAATGCTTAGTCCAAAATGCCCTTCATTAAACGCGCGAAAAGATGAAACAACCCTCAAAATTGGGCCTGTCCGGGCATTAGCACGAATGCTCCATAGTGGCTGAACGAACCGGACTCGTGCGAGCTCCTCTTTGCATTCGTTCGGTCCTTCGTTGCACGAACCAGAGACCTGTCGCGTGAATCCGGGCTTGTGGTCGCACGAGCCCAGGCTTGGTTGCGCACGAGCCCGGCTTTGACTCGTCCGATCGATTCTCGACTTCTTCATTTTTTTCATATCTTGAGTTCTAGAGCTCCGATTGACTCGATTCTTTTTTCGTTGCGATCCTCTCTTCGAACCCTTCAACATAGTATATCATTTGCTCCCATTGGATCAACTCACAATTTCTGGACTTTTACGAACTTGCTCGTCTCTTGCTGATTTTGCTCATTTTCACTATAAAACACAACTTTCTAGCTAAAAAGGGTTAAATGCACAAAGTATCACATTTTGGGGTCAAATATGAACATAAGCACATCAAAACCATATATAAATGGATGTAAAAACATGCAATTATGACCCTAATCAACAATACTCTTGCCTTTGTCCTCAGGTTGGGCGGTGACAAACACCATTTCGAAGTTACTTCCTAAAGCTTCACCATTTTGGTCCTGAAAATTCTCTAGGTTGTAGCCCAACCCTACTTTAGCACCATCAGTTCCCTATGAGTTCATGGATAACCTTTGAACCGCTTGGGTTCATTGGTATAACTTCTCCTGCTTATAGTTCAGGTACTCATTTTCTTTTCTCAGGGACTCAATTTTAGTGGAGTGTGGTTGTAGAAAGTTTTGACGAGCGATTAGCTCAGCCGTGCGCTCATTCAGATGAGCAGTATGCTCAGCATTGCGATGAGCGATCAACTCAGCATTAAGCTCTTCTTGAAGAGCGTTACGTTCAGCAGTATGTTCTTCCTAAAGTGCAATCCGCACAACATCACTATTTTAAGTACTGAGAGCTCTTAGTCATTCCACCTCAATCTGAGCTCCTTCGTACCCATTTCGGGCATTCAGGAAACCTTCATGAAATCTCACCAACATCAGTGCATTATCAGTATTCTTCACCTTGATTATCTCAGCGAGGCGAGCATTTTCAGCACTCAGTTGTGCATTTTGCTCCATTATGTGAGTATGAGTCTCCTGCAATCTTGAGAAATCGGCCATCAATTGCTCTAAAGAGAACTGAAGGTCGAGATCCTTTGCTAAGTCTGAGCTAGGCTCAGGTGCGTGTTCAGGAGAAAAGGCAGAAGAACATACCTCATCATCTGCCATGAGACAGATGTCGTCATACTCCTCATCGGAGAAGAGATCAGGCGATCGGTGTCCTGGGCCTTTGAATCTGAGGATTTCTCAACAAGCATCGCTCTTCGATCTGACACCCTCTGATCTCTTTTTGCTCTCCGATCTTCTCGCTCCCTGTTTGCTAAAATAGTGTCTCCTGCAAGTGTACGTGGTAGTTATTGACGTGGCAAAATGACCAAGTTATAATATCGAACACAGGAAAATGGGGCAATGTAAAGTAAGATCGTTGTTTAAGAATAGAATCTAAGAAAGCAATAAAAGGATTGGTATTTGTCTACTCTTCTTGATAAAATAAGAAAGTCTACCTATCACCTTTTACCAAAGTGAGCAAGAGTGGAAGCATGCGTTAGTGTAATCCACCTATGATTCATTTGGTGCCTATATCTCCTAATCATGCAAGTTCTATTGAGTGATCAATTAAGCAAAAGCTTTATCAATATGTCTAGCTCTCCCTAATGACACTTAATACCCTAATTGATGTGACTAAACTCATAGGAAATTCTCATTGTCCTAGAAGCATTTCATCAAACACTTAGCATGCACAACATTCAATAAAGAGTTTTCATGAATAAGCTCAATTCTCATGTCTAGCTAATCCATTAGGGCTCTAAACATCCAATTGACAATGCTAAACATTCATTCATAACATCAATTAAGAGAATTAATCATTCAATATCACAAAGCATTCATAGGATTGATAAGATCATCAAACTACTACATATGTTTCATACACCAATGCATATAGAAATTAGCCCATCGCTAATTGAATGAACAAAGCAACAATTAAGCTATCTAACATCATGACAAAAACTAAAATGAAGAGAAATTACAAAATTCTTACCAAAAACAATGGAAATTAAAGTGCTATCTACTACCTTGGAAATCCAACTTGCAATCTGTTTGTCAAAATCGTGTATGATTTCCACGCAAGTGTACGTGGTCGTTGTTGTCGAGGTAAGTTAACCGAGTTAAATATCGAACACAGGAAAACAATGCGATATCAAGCAAGTATTGAATGTCTACAAAGGTGGATAGTTAGGAAAGCAAGAAAAGATCATGATTTCTATCTACTAAATCAAGCAAGAAATAGTAAATCCTAACTATCACCTCAATGAAGTGAGCAAATGATTGGTGTGTGTGCATGGAAGTAATCCTACAATGGTTCCTCTAGCGTTCTATCCATCCTAGCATGCAAAAGGTCTCTTGGTGTCTTAGTCAAGCCAACTAGTGTCTAGATCTCTCTACAACACAAGCTAAGGGCTCTATTGGATGTCTAGATCTCTCTACAACTCCCAACACTCTAATTAAGAGGTCTAGGCTAATATGCAATTCTCATTGGTCATACAAGCCAAATATCAAACACTTGGTATGCATAAAGTTCTTATAGCTCAATTCTCATTTCATTGCTAACCATATAAGCCATACATTCCAATTAAACATCCCAAGCATTCATACAAGTCATTAATAAGAGAACTAATCCATCAAGATCACAAATTCATGCATAGGATCAACAAGAACTAAATTCACCATAATATTCAGACAACCATGCAACAAGGATATTAGCCCATGGCTAATTGGAATTGCAAATCAACAATTAACAATCTATTTATCATTAATAGTATCCAAAACAAGAGAATTAAAGGAAATCTTACCATAAGTTGAGAAATTGAATACAATCTACAAACCTCCAAAATGCTAACTCTTGATCCAAAGCTTGAAAACATAAATCGAACCGTAGAATTGAAGCTAATAATGAGACTAAGTCTTGATCCAAAGCTCAAAATACAAAAATGAACAGTAGGATTAAAGCTCCAATCACTACGAGTATGTAGGAATAAACGGATCAAAAATCCGATGGACGGATCAAAACTTATGGAAGAAAGAAGATTGAATCTAATTTAGAACCCACTAAGTAACTACCTAATTCTCTCTCTAAACTAATCTAAGAACTTGGAATTATGATTAAGATGCCTTGAGAATCTGATCCTTGAGGTATTTATAGTGCCCACAATGTTTAGTCCAAAGTGCCCTTCATTAAATGCGCGAAAATACGATAATAGCCGTGAAAATCCGAATTTCAGCACGGCTGCCGACCACAAACATAGGTGCTGCCTACCTAGGTCGGCACCCAGGTCACGCGGTTGCCTCCGCTGCCGAGTTGCGCTTTGATGCCTGCCGATCTGGGTCGGTACACGACGTGCGCGGCCTCCTTGCTGCCTATCCAGCGTCCGGGCGCCCGAGCGAGGGGGTTCGGCTGCCTAGCAAGTTATTTTCTTCATATCTTGAGTTCTAGAGCTCCGATTGACTCGATTCTTTTTGCGTTGCGACCCTCTCTTCGAGCTCTTCGACATGGTATATCATTTTCAACAATTGACTTAACTCTAGAATTCCAGAATTTCTCAAACTTGCTCATCTCTTCACTGTTTTACTCGTTTTCACCTATAAACACAACTTTCTAGCCAAAAAGGGTTAAATGCATAAAGTATATCATTTTAGGGTCAAATATGAACATAAGCACATCAAAAAAATATAGAAATGGATGTAAAAAGATGCAATTATGATCCCCTAATCACAATTCGGAACTCAAATTGCAAAATCGAGCCGTAGAAACGAAGCTCTAATCATGACTGAGCTAAAGCAACAAACGAATCATCGATCCAACGGGTAGATTAAAAGTAATTGAAGATTGAAGACTTAGAAAATCTAAGAACCCACTTTGTATCTTCTCTTAACTCCCTAATCTAATTGAGAATCTAAGAAAATGAATAAAAGTGTAGAATGTCCGTGGAAATCTGATGCCTCAAGTATATATAGTACACCCCATGCATGGACTACAATACCCTTCATTAAAATGCACAAAAGACGAAACTGCCCCTGAAATCTCAGAAATTGGCCTAACCACGCAACTTCTAACAGGTGCACATGCGACTCCGGATTTGTGCGTGAATCCACGCGGCGCCTTGTCGCTCGAGTCCGCACCTGGTCAGCTGGGCGACCGACTCTGGCTTGCTGGGCACATGACTTGGATGAGCTTTGGGCGTCCAATTTTTGACTTCTTCATTCTTGATCTGGGGTCTCATCCGAGCCTCCTAGGGTCTTCCCTTGAGTCATTTGAACATCTCCACATGCTCGAATCACCTCGTCTTCTTCATCATAGTCACGAACTCCTCGTTTTTGCTCATTTTTCACTACAAAACACACTTTCTAGCCAATACGGGGTCAATAGCACAATGTATATCATTTTAAGGTCAAATATGAACATAATATCATCAAAACTATATAGAAATGGATGCCAAATGATGCAATTATGTCCGTAATCACTCTCGAGCACTGAGCTCTGGACAATTGTACTGATAGTGTCCGGTCTTCTTGCAGTGATAACACATATCTGCATCACTAACACCCAGTTTATCAGTATATTTCTTACCTTTAGGATCCCTCCTGCTCCCTAAACTTCTCTTTGCTCTGGAGCTGGATCTTCTGGGATCCTGTTCATCTCTCCTTCCAGAGCTTCTTTCTTCTCTCCGGCACTCAGACTCATCACGTTCCCTCCTGGAGTCTGAGCCCCTCTGTTCTTCTCTCTTGTTGTTTGACCTCCTGGGCTGGAATAACTCCTCCTGTCCTAGAATCATTATAAAATTTCTTATACCTGCCAAACTAAGAGTTGAGCTTCTCGAATCTTCAAGCCTTGTATTCCTCGGCCAGCTCATCTTTGCTCATCTCTCTCAGGAACTTCAATCCAGCCTCAGGCTCATAAGTGGCTTTAAGAGCTAAGCTCTTTAACTTTTTAGGAATCCTTATCTCACTAGTGTCCTCACTGGCTTCACTTTTCTTCTTTCTCTTATCGAGGTCGAATTATAGAGCCTTTAGCTCAGAGAAAAGATGATTAGTAGAGACACTCACGAGATTCTGAGTGTTTTCCAACATGATAACACATGTATCTCATCTTTCAGGGAGACCGTTCAATATTTTTGAGGATACCTCCCTGTTGGGAACCTCCTTTCCAAGGGTTTCCAGCTCGTTCATCAGCTTGAAAAAACGAGACTCCATATGGTCAATCGACTCTCCATCCAGCACCCTGAAGCTCTCGAACTTTTGGGTAGCCAAATCCCACTTGTTCTCTTTGATCTTCTCAGAGCACTCACTTATCTCTACCAGAGTATCCCAAATCTCTTTGGCAGTCTTCAGATGCATGAGTCGTACTGAATTCTCAAAAGGAACAGTGTGGAGTATAATGTTCTTGGCAATATTATCCAGTCCGATTTACTTAATCTGATAAAATATAAGCGCGGACCTCTCCATTGGCTCTTCTCCCAGTTGAGGAACTGGTACAGATCCAGCAACGGACCACGTGACTAATTGGTTGATCATGAACTTGATAGGTCCTTCCTCGATCACCCTATACATCTGATCATGAATGGCACAGAGATGGGCAAGAACCCTAAACTTCCAATAATCATAGTTAGTAACAGAGAACACAGGAAGGCTAGCCTCAAGACGCTTAGAAGAGGAAGTCATGATAATCAGTTTTCAGAAACAGAGATGTAGTCCAGGTAGACCACCAAGAGTTTCACCTCCTGAAACTAAGGGTACTCCAAGTAAGTGGTCTTTTGAACCATCGCTCTGATACCACTTGTTGGTCCCGAAACAAGTATAAATAAGTGTATGGGGAGAATACACTGATGTTAGATTTTCCAAAACATAGGAAATTCTCTTACAAAACTCAGTCAGGAAGATCCTGATAGTACTTCACTGAACTTATAGTCTCAGGGGCAGAAGAGATGGACCAGTCAGGAGTTAGATAGGCTGAGTTCTGAGTGTTGTTCTCTCAGAAGCTAAGTAGAGATAACCTACCTACTGACCGCTTAAGAAGTTAGCCAGTTGGATAGCTATCTCAGTAAGGTAGAGTTACGTGCGGAAGTGAGCCCTTAAGTTCTACTTTTATATCCTAAAAACTGGATTTTCATTTTGCGTAGAAAATAGTTTTTAAGGCTTGTGCACTGATTCAGTGTC
>JAPKLY010001687.1:0-37592 GCA_026898435.1 Prunella vulgaris
CCGGGCTTGAGAGTGATACAGAGGTGAAACTCAAGGCCAAGGAAGATGAGCTCGCTGAGAGGCTCTCCCGGGAGATCGGCGAGCACGAGGTGACCAAGAGGGACCTGGAACTACAGCGGGGCCTGGTCAGGAGTGCCGATGAGGAGTGATCGAAGCTGAAGGATGAGCTTTCGGCCAAGGTAAACGAGGTCGCCAAGCTCCGCATTAACGCATCCTCCTCGGCGGATTTGGTTACCGCGAGGGCCGAGGCCTCGGATTGTGGATTTGTGCAGTGCTACACCGAGGTCATCCGGGCGATCTGGTGGGCACGGGCCCATAAAGATGACGAGCTAAAAGCTATTGTCGGGGATTTCAAGTATTGCCTGGATCCGGTCCAGTTCCCTAACGAGACGGAGCTCGATATTGGCGACCTCCCTGAGCTTGGAGTGCCCCTCGATTTCGTTCCAGGATGGTTTTAAGATTATAAACACTGTGCCCGTGCCGGAATTGAACCTCGCCGAGGAGGAGGAGGTCGCTGGCGAAGAAGAACAAATCCCCCTCACTGTCGAGCAGCTCCAGGAGGCCTGCGGGGACGCAACGCTGGACACCAGCGAGTTCGACACAAGCGGGCTCACGGGCAATATCACTCTTCTCTCTGAGCTCGCCCTCCCAGCTGGCCGGGTCGCCCCCAACCCTGCCGAGGTCTCTGCTGACGTGCCTACCACCCCCGCTGCTCCAAACACTTGATCTTTTTCTTTGCTTTCTTAGATTAGTTTTTGTTTTTTATAGTAGCTCGCCGGGTTGCCTAGCTCGCCCAGAAGGAGCTTCATTTTTGTAGTTTTTGGATTTTGTCCAAGTAGTTGTAGCTCGTCAGGCATGTGCAGCTCGCCTAGAAGGAGCTTTTTTGTACTTCACAGATGGTTAGGTGGTCGACCTTTGTGGCCAGCAACACTACTCATACTTAGGGATTTTTCAGGCATCATTTTTAGCTTGAAAATTCCTCAAGCATTTTTTAATGAAATTCGAGCTTTTTGTTCCAACTCTGTTTGCCTACGTCTTTGCGCTTTACGTTATAATTTTAATTGGATCGTTTGTATACATTTTTCGGGTACTCAACTGTTCGTATTACTCTACTTTTGAGAAGTGAATCGTTTATTTTACGTCACTTGGGACTACAAATTGTACCTCTGTTTTAATAGTACGTATTCTTCGTCTTACACCACTTAGGGCCGCGAATTGCTCGTCTTAAACCACTTAGGGTAGCGAGTTGTACTTTGTTTAATTCACGTTGGGCAGTTGGGTTTCATGAACCTTGCCATAGACGTTTTAATCATCTTTTTCGCAAATTTTTCAAACTTAAGGCATTGGGTGCTTGGTGACCCTTTGGGGAAGGCACCTTCACGACCTTGGGAGCTTTGGCCTTTGCCTTCGAGCATTTCGATTATAACATTTGGGACCTTGGTCCTTGCGCATTATGAGGCTTCGAGCACTGGGTGGATCACGGACCTTCGAATAGCGGGCGAGCTATGGGGGCTCGCCTAGCTGGCGAGCTGTATGAGCTCGCCTAGCTGGCTAGCTGTGTGAGCTCGCCTAGCTGACGAGCTGTATGAGCTCGCCTAGCTCACATGACTTGGTAACTTTTTTGACTTGATAAATTTTTCCAAATTCTTATAGCAGCGTAATTTACATTGGTTGTCATCAATATTTATGATGCGAACCTTCGACTAGTCTATTACAGAATCCTGACCTATTGATAAAACTTTTTTAGATGCGCCGCACTCCAGGTGTATGACGAGGCGTTGCCTTCTGCGTCTTCGAGGTCGTAGGTGCCGTTTGGCCAGGCTGCGGTGACCCGAAATGGTCCTTCCCAATTTGACCCTAATACACCTGGTGGGGCCATCAATTTCTTCTTCAGTATTAGATCCACAACTTTGAACCTTCGATCTCGGACCTGGGAATTGTAGTACCTTTCGGCTCTACGTTTGTAGGTGGCGTTCTTCATTTCTGACGAAGCTCTGGTCTCTTCGATTAGATCTTTCTCTACTGCCAATGCTTCTTCATTCTTTTCTTCATCAAATCCTACCACCTTCCAAGTCTTGTTCTGGACCTCGACGGGCATTACTTCTTCAGTCCCGAAGGCTAAGGTAAATGGTGTCTCTCCGGTTCTGGCTCGGTATGATGTTCTCTAAGACCATAGGACCTCCGGGAGTTCATCTGCCCAGCTACTTTTCTTATCTTTGAGGCGGAGCTTCAGTATGTGTTTCAGGATTTTGTTAACCGCCTTGACCTGGCCACTTGACTATGGATGGTACGGCATCGAGTAGTGCTTCTTGATGTTCCATGAACTACAGAAGCCTCTCAACTTTTTGCCGTCAAACTGCCTTCCATTATCCATGATGATCGACTGCGGGAGTCCAAATCGGCAGATCAGGCTCTTCCAGATAAAGCCGATCATCCTTTCTTGTGTTATCGTTATAAGTGCTTCGGCTTCAGCCCACTTAGTGTAATAGTCTACTGCTACAACAACAAACTTTACACCGCCTCTGCCAGGTGGAAATGGGGCGATCAAGTCGATACCCCATTTTGTAAAAGGCCACGAGCTGAAGACCGACTTCAGTTGGTTGGCCGGGGAATGGATGTTAGGTGCGAAGAGTTGACACTTTCGGCACTTCCGGGTGAAGCTAATGGCATCCTTGCGAAGAGTGGGCCAATAGTACCCTTGTCTGATCGTCTTGTATGCCAAGGTTTGCCCCCCGGCGTGACTTCCACAGATTCCTTCGTGAATTTCTTCTAACACCTCGAACCCTTGTTTCTTAGATAGACATTTGAGCAGAGGTAGAGAGAATCCATGTTTGTAGAGTTGGCCATCCAGCAGCGTATATCTGGCAGCTTGCTTTACTAGCCGACTAGCTTCCCAGGTGTCTACGGGGGTTGTTCCGTCCTTTAAGTATTTTTGGATGGGAGTGCACCAATCCTCACCGTCCTCATCACCTTCCTGCCCCCCACTCGAGGTCTGATTTACTTTGGTGATCACAACCTCTGTGAATTCGGCCTCACCGTTACTGGTAGCTAGTCGGGCTAGGGCATCTGCTTGTGTGTTTTCTAGTCGCTGTATTTGATTGATGTAAACCTGCGTAAACATCGAGATCAGATGTGCGACTATCTTCTGGTAGGTCATCATCTACTGGTCCTTTGCCTCGTACTTTCCCCGGACTTGGGATATTATTAGCTGGGAATCTCCGAAAACTTGAAGATTAGTTGCCCCCACAGCTAATGATAGCCTAAGTCCAGCTATCAAAGCTTCGTACTCCGCCTCGTTGTTGGTTGCTCGGAAGTCGAACCAGATTGCGGAGGTGAAGACCTGTCTATCCGAGCTGATCAGAACCACGCCGGCGCCTGCTGCTGTGCTGGTTGATGACCCATCCACGTAGAGGTGCCACAGAGCTATACGCCCCCTCGTCGGATCTTGTGGGAAAGTCAGCTCGATGATAAAGTCGGCGAGCGCTTGTCCCTTAATCGCTGTTCGGGGTGCGTAGGTTATTCCGTATTGTCTAACTTCTAGTGACCATTTCAGCAGACGTCAGACGGTGTCCGACCGTTGTAGTATTTGCCTTAGTGGGAATGTTGTCAACACCTCCACCGGGTGGTCGAAGAAGTAGGGCCTCAATTTTCTAACACTCATCACCAATGCATAAGCTAGCTTCTCTGTCGGGGTATACCGCAATTCAGCTTCGTGCAAGACTTGGCTCACGTAGTACATTGGTAGGTGTGTTTTTTTGCCTCTTCTCGAACCAGGACGGAGCTAATGGCAACCTCCGACGCAGCAAGGTAGAGGTATAACTTCTCCCCAGGTATTGGCTTCGATAGGACTTGCGTATCTGCCAGGTATACTTTAATGTCTTCAAAGGCTCGTTGGCATTCGCTTGTCCATACGAAGTGGTTTTTGAGGTGGAGCTTGTTGGCTTTGGCCGCCTCTTTATACCTTCGTGTGTTTACCTTGATTGCCTCAAAAAATGGACGGTTTCGATCACCGGACCTGGATATGAATCTGTTCAAGGCTGCCATACCCCAGTTAACCTCTAGATTTTCTACACGGAATCGGGTACGCCTATCTCGGTTATGCATTGGACCTGCGTGGGGTTGACCTCGATTCCTCGCTGGCTCACCAGGTACCCCAGGAACTTTCCTGAATGTACGCCGAAACTTGTTTTCTTGGGGTTCAACTTCATGTTGTAGTGGCGTAGTATGTCGAAGGTCTGTTTTAGGTGGTCAAGGTGATCCTCCTTTCTCAGACTCTTGACTACTATGTCGTCCACGTACACCTCCATGGACTCGCCGATGTGTTGGTCGAACATTTTATTCACCAACCTTTGGTAGGTTACTCCGGCGTTGATGAGTCCGAACGGCATCCTTTCCCAGCAGTACATGTTTTTTGTTGGTATAGAACGGCGTATGTTCCTGGTCATCCGGGTGCAGTGCTATCTGGTGATAGCCCGCAAAAGCATCCATGAATGTCATCATCTCATGGCCAGCGATGCTATCTACAAGCTGATCAATGTGGGGTAGTGGGAAGTTATCTTTAGGGCATGCCTTGTTTAGGTCTGTGAAGTCGATGCAGAGCCTCCATGTCCTGTTGTGTTTCTTCACCAGGACGGGGTTTACGACCCACTGCGGACACAAAGCTTCCTTGATCAACTTATTGTCCAACAACTTTCCCACCTGGACGGTCAGAGCTGCGTATTTGTCTGGTCCGTATTTCCTTCATTTTTAGAGTACGGGCCTCCTCGTCGGATCTATGTTAAGTCGGTGGCAAGCATGCTCCAATGGGATCCCCATCATGTCTTCGTGGGACCAGGCGAATACGTCCAAGTTGGACATCAGGAATAGCTCCATCCTCGACCGGTACGGTTCAGGCAACTCAGAACCTATAAAAAGTTCTAAGTCCCTTTCTGGGTCCACCGGGAGTGCCTTCAACTCTTCCATGGGGGTGGTCTTTCTCTTTTGATTTTTCCACCTTGGGTCGCTAATGAACTCGTCCCACTCTTCTTGTGATATTCGCGCAGGTTCGTAGCCTATGCGAGGCTCGAGATCATCAGCTTGGTTTTCAGCTTGGACAGGTTCCTCGACTGTCATCACCTCCGGTGGTTTATCAACTTGGGATGGTTCCGTGACCTGGGGAGTTAGGTCAACGTCCATTGGCACTGGTTCTTGACCTCCCACAGGTTCCCCATCTTGTACTTCTTCTACCACTTCCGTGGGAGCAGGTTGCTGCTCTTGCGCTGGTCCCAACACTTGGTCATTTTGGGTTAGTTCCATTCTCTCCATTGGCGCCGATTATGTGTCTTGCGCAGGTTCAGACACTTGTTTAATTTCTGGTAGATTGCCTACCTCCATCATTTCAGTTTCTACCGAGATGACGTCTAGGATGTTTGGCTCGTCTGCCGGGATTTGCACATGTTCCTCAAGGACCTGGACCTGCATCACCGCCTTTTTGATCTGGCCATCTTTGATTTGGAGTAAACACTCTCGGGCCTTTTTCTGGTCACCTTTAATGGTACTGGCGCCTTTCGGAGTTAGGAATTTTACACAATAGTAGTAGGTTGAACACGCCAATTTGAATTCATTGAAAAATGGGCGGCCAAGGAACCCGTTGTAGGAGGACTGCTGGTCGACAACTAGGAAATCTATGAGCCTAGCCAGTCTCCGCTCTGTGTCCTCGGCCGATACAAGCTGGACGCTCAACCTAATAGTACCTAGGGGACGGTTACAGCTTCTCCGAATCCCACTATCCTAGCATTGCTAGGTTCTAAATACGACTCAAAATCACCTAAGGCATCTAAGGTGGATTTGAAGAGAATGTTGGTGAATGCGCCGGTGTCCACAAGCAGCCTGTGAACTCAGACGTTCATGATGTTGGCGGTTATCACCAACGAGTCATTGTGGGGCGTCAGTACCCCCTCCAGGTCCACTGAGGAGAATGTCAGCTCATCAGTAAGCTGCGCGACGGACCTGGTGCCGGAGCTGCCTTCTTGGACCTAGTTCACAGCCCAGATCTCGGCCTTTCTCTTTCTCTTTCTCTTGGACATGGAGGATCCCCCGTCTCGGAGGCCTCCGGCAGCTCCGATTTCCTCCTCGAGGACCAAGAGTTCTCGAGTGGGCTCCATGTTCTGTTGAGGTTGGGGAGGTCCCCTTCACCTGTTCTGAGGTCTGCGTTGGCCTGCGTCCTCTTCTTCGTCATCGGAGACCTCCATTCTCTCGAACCTGGGCCTCTTCGCCTGTGCCTTTTTCACGAATTCGGCCAACTTCCCATCCTCATAAAATTTCCAGAGTTGTTTGAGGAGGTCTCGGCATTCGCTGGTGAAGTGGTCGATTGATTGGTGGTAGGCACAGTACTTGTTGGGGTTGAGCTTCGCGCGATCTTGGAAAATTCTCCTCGGCTCTTCCAACAAAGCCTTGTTCTTGAACGCCGTAAAGATGTGGTCGACGGAGACGGTGAGGACTTGGTTGAGCTTCTCCTTGAACTCGTCTCCGTCGCCAAAAGCTTTTAAGTTCCGGGGAGCCTTTTATGTGCCCCCGGACTTCTTCCCGTAGGATTTTTTCTCCTCCGGGTACTTATTTCAGTAGTGCCTCCTGCATAGCCACGAATACCCCCGCCTTGTGGCGGAATTCGGTGTAAGTGTTCGGACATGCGAGGTGCATCTCCTTCCAGAGGTCGGTGCCCTTTCTGAGCCCGGCCATTACCGCGACGACTTTGGTGTCCTCACTCACCGGTTCGCCTTCCAGTAGTATTTTGTCGAACCTCTCCAGGTACTGCTGGTTGGTCTCGTTCTCACCTTGGTGGATGTTGGTGAGGCGATGCTTCTGGGTAAGGTAGGATCCAAACCCAGAGAAGTGGGCCAAGAATTCCCGTGAGAGTTGGCTGAATGAGTGGATTGACCCCGGGGTGAGTGATGAGAACCAGCGGTGAGCTCGGTCCCCGAGGGTCAGCGGGAAGTTCCGGCACTGGGTAGAAGTGGGCCAAGAATCATGAAGTCTGCATACTTGGCCAGGTGGACTTTCGGGTCAGATTCTCCCTCGTATGCGGACATCACCGGGAATTGGATCTTTTTCTGGACCGGTGCTCTAAGTGTGACAGGTGCCAATGGAGATGTGGGGAGAGTGGTGGCGTCAGGTCCGCCAGACTTGGCTGCTACTTGCTGTTGTAGCATCTCAACGGTCCTTTTCAATGTGGTCAGCTCATCGTCGTGGGTCACCTCCGGCGGAGGTTGCTCGAAGGTCGTGCGCTTCGTGGACGTACGCGCCGAGGTACCTCACTCTGGGGTGACCCCTCCGTGGTGGGTCGGAACTGGCATCCGCCATGTGGGCCCAGTCTGTCGGTGGCGGGTCTCCTTAGTCGGTCGTGGGCGGACCTACGAGGCTGTATGTCGGACTCTCCCCTCTGGGACGTGGCCGAGGCTGCTGTCCGCTCAACTTCTTCGCACCTCGGCCCTAGTCTGCCTTGGAGGACCTCCCTCCTCAGTGATTGGTGCGTGGCGGATGCTTCGGTGTAGGCCGAAGCTCGCCCCGCGTGCGTGGCTGGCTCCTCCACCAATCAAATAATTACACGTGTATAAATTAAATAAATATCAATTCAAATTACTACACTAATTTAGAAAGTTTAATTAAATTAATTCTTAAATTAAGTAGTCAAAATAATATTTATTGTACAAGGTACAAGTTGTCCTTTAATACACGAGTTTTCAGGTGCTCGTATGCGGCAATAAGTGCTTGATTTAGTATTTATTCGAAAGAATAAATATTTCGTATAAAGAAAGGAAAATCTCATGGTTATACTCAAATTTGTACAATGAAGATGACTAGCGATTTGTGTTCGCACACAAATGCACTTTCCTACAAGTGTATATGATCGTGTAGTGGTAAACTGATTAAATTATAAATATCGAATCCACGAGAAGTAATGAGAGACGTCTAATCCTAAGAATTGTGTGATGGAGCAGTATGAATAATGAAGATGCAAGTATGAGTTTCTAACTAAGTACTAACTAGAACAGAAATTGATATGAATAAAAAATACGTAATTAATAACCTAAACTAAAATGTGCAGGAGAGATAAGATGCTTCGGGTGAATTCTATTATGTCTCAGTCACAGTCAATTCCCTAATAATTCAGTACCTTGTAAAAGTTATCTAATGAGTGAGCCAGACATTACTACCCTGCTGAAATAGAACTCTCATTCATATCTCAACACCCTAATAATCTTGTTATCAGTTTCTAAGCATCTCTCAATGTCATAGAAACATTAACTCAATAACCTAGAATTCATTACTATCAATTGAATACTCTTATCCTTCTTACTCAACTCTTGTATTGTTGTGATTAAGACTCAAACATTAATCAATAGAAATCAAACCCTGAGTATCTCAGTGACCTACTAAAATGACTCATCTCATCAGAATACCTACAAAAGAAATTCAAGACAAACACTATAATGGTTCATAATTTCTTTCACCCAAAGCTAAGAGCCTAACTCATAACTAATATGTGAACAGGCGTAAAAGAGACAATGTGCATTAATAAAAAAAAATATCAATAATTTAAATATTGAAAAGATTGTAACATGATTAATTGAAATAGCAGGAATTAAAAATAGCATAAATAAATAAACAATCATTGAAATCAACAATTTGAATAAAACTAAATAAAAACTTTAAATTAATCTGCAAATGTGTGCTATCCTACTGCAATGTGTCCCTCTGATGTGTGAAAAACCCCTCAATATATATCCCCTCCAGTGAGCAAATGGGCCTTTGGGCTTAATAATTATAATTAACTTTGGGCCCAAATATTTTCCTTCAAATAATGAAGGGTTCAACTATATACCCTTCCATATTTATTTGATACACCCAATTACTTAATTAACATATTTTATTTTAGATATTAATTTAATACACACACTAAATATACCAATATTACCCATATTATTTTTAAAAACTGATACACCTACCTAAAAAAATCCTTCATATTTTATAGATAGAATCCTGCGTCATGCGCTGCCTAACTAGAGTAATACACTCATATATTTAAAACCCTAGTTTACAAATAATCCACCGGTGATGGCAAGGCGCCGGACACGGCGATCAAGCGGTGCTGCCCCATCAATGAGAATGATACAAAGCACTATCGAATGGACGGAAAATGACAGAGGTTAGTGATATGAGTTGTATATCATCGTTTAGTTCAACATAATGTGGGCTACAATCATCATCATCGTCCAAATTCTGAAAAAAAAAAACAGACAAGTTCAACAATATTTTATCGAAATTTATACTACCTTTTGGCAAAAACTTGTCAAAAATTAATTAAAATTTCGATAACTTATTGTCGAAATATTAAGAATATTTTGACAAATTTTTATCGAAACCCTAATTATATTTCGACAAACCAGATTCGAAAATAAGTGTCGCGGTTTTTTTAAAAACACATGATAATAACATTAACATACCATCAAATTTATAGGCCAATAAGTACAAAAACTTGTTACGCATAAGGAAAGTGTGCAAATTCCTGTGGGACAGAGGGTGTAATAGTTTCGGTGGATCTATAATCATATGCACTACAAGCTTTAGTTTATTGTTTGCATAAAAAACAAATTAACACTTTTCATAATATAAAAATTAAGAAAATATTAATTTGTGGTGCATTCCAAGGGTGAAAATATAATATATAAATATATATAAGTCAAAAGAAAAAATACTACTCCCTCTGTCCCGCGGAAATTTGCACATTTTCCTTATTTGGACGTCCCACACAAATTTGCACACTACTAAAAAAAGAAGCAATGTTTTACGTGCACACTCACAAACATTTACGCATATTTACTCATATACCATTACTTTATATATAAAACTATTTTTTCTTAAAAAATGTGTAGTTCCGTAGGGTGCAAATTCCTTACGGGACGGAGGGAGTACTTATATATATAAAAGTAAAAATAAAAAGTTATGCGATTAAAATGTATATACTTTTACTTAAATTATATAAATTCATCAAAATAAGATCATTGTATAAATTTTAGTCCATAGTTAAAAATTTTATGATCGATTAAATATTTTAATACACATATTTACAATATAATCATTTCATGTTAAAGAAAAATAATAATGTCAAACAAAATTTAATAAAAGTAATTTATAAATTGATAAAATAAATTTAATTTATTTATTTTGATCGATAACTAAATATTTTATTCAAAAATAAGCATTGGATATTAAATATACTCAATCCTATCAACATTCACAATTATTTATTTTTAAAATTTATTATTTATATAATTTTTTACTTAAAATTTATAATATTCAAGTACTAATTTATAGTAGACACGGGTTGTTTGAGAGAAATTTGCAAAATACCCTTTTAAAATCTGAAAATTTAGAATACTTTCACGTAGTTGACTAAGTTTGACGACTTAACTTGGGGTTGACTCGCTCGATTTAACTGAATTGACTCGGTCGAGCGCCATAAACTAGCATCCGAGTGTCGAAAGGCTCTCTCGAGCGTGAAACCTTCTGTACAAGTTAATCCCTCCCGCTCGAACTCTTCACATGGCCGCTAGATTGAAGAATAAAATCTCCGCTCCATCGAGCGTGAAATCACATTTTTTCTTTCTCAGCAACCAAATGGACTATAAAATATTAATCGGAATATTCGACCTCAATAAGACTCCCAGATATTAGACCTTGAAGAACTTCGATGAACACAAAATGCAAAAATTAAGAAAATCAAGAGAACAAAGAATTTTACGTGGTTCGATCAAATTGATCTACTTCCACGGATGGGGTTGGCTCACTTCACTAATCAATGGAATAATATTTTCAGATTACAAGCTTTCTCACTCTAGTCTCTCTAAGTAAATTGAGTGATTATTATTCTTTAGGTATGAATACGTATATATAGATGCCCAGATCCTAACTGCCTTCTAAATCCATAACCAATCAATGAGCTTGTATGGTTACAACCGCCTGAAATAACTGTTCCGGCATCCAATAGGATTTGCTCCGCCAGCTGTCAAAATAACCGCCTTAATGTCATCTCGAAACCTTCAGCTTAAGTGACTCAGGAGATTGGTCATGTTAGCTCAGGATATGCCTTCAGGATGCCTGACCTTACTCAGGAGATGCCTGACTCAGGATGATAATCTCATGATTAGCCTTCACGTTACTGAGTCTTCAGGACAAGTGCCTTCATTGATCTGAACACTCAGGATGAGTGTCAGGATCAGAGCACTCAAACTCAGTATCGCATTCGCCCTTACTCAGACTCATTTTCTCTCGGGTTCAGGGCCTTGTCTCAGGATCAGGATTTAATACTCAGTATCCAAACTCAGCATAGCTTTTACACTTAACAATTCTCCACCTCAAAGTAAGTGAGTTTCCCCCATTCCACACTCCACCTCAGGAACGTCCCATGACCTCAGCTTGATCAGCTCCAAGCAGTATCTGAACTTGGAAATAGGTAAGACCTTAGTCAGCATATCCGCAGCATTGTCCTCAATAGAAATCTTCTGCACTGAAATCACTTTCTTTTCCACCACATCTCTCACAAAATGAAGCCTCACATCAATATGTTTGGATCTTTCATGAAAGACCTGATGCTTAACCAAATAAATTGTGCTCTGATTGTCACACTGAACTTCAACTTCCTTCTGCCTTATTCCAAATTCTTTAATCATACCCTTGAGCCACATTGCTTCCTTAACTGCTTCAGTCATTGCAATATATTCAGCCTCAGTAGTTGAGAGTGCCACTACTGACTGGAGTACTGCTCTCCAACTTACACTACTAGAAAATGGGTATATCACTACATTAGTTTTAGTACATGATAAAAAAAATGTATTAAAAGATAGTCCATTGATACACTTGATTCTCATCACCTAATACTACACTAGTCTATACCCTATTAATACACTATAGACTTAAATGTCATAATATAATCAATTACGACATTCAGTATAGTGTATTATTTTTCTAATTTAACTTTAAAGAATAAATAACTACTACATTAATATATATAATTTATTTTGACTCTAGAAAACTAATTAAACGCCTAGGATTTTATACCAAAATTTGAAAATTGTGTTTTTAATTATTGAAAATTTGAAAATTGTGTTAATTTGAAATTTTGAAAATTTGAAAATTGTGTTAATTTTTTTTAAACGCCTAGGATTTTATACTAATTTTTTTAATTATTGAAAATTTGAAAATTGTGTTAATTATTTGAAAACTAATTAAACGCCTAGGATTTTATACCATTAATATATACCATTTTTTAAAATAAGCAATATTTAATTAAAGAAAATAATTTTATACTAAAAAGAATCACAAAATCAATTTCAAATAATAAGTATAAATGTTTTTACATTCATAATATAATTACTTAATTATGTTGTAAAACAAAAAAGTAAAAGCCAAAATTTTATATGAAAATAATTCATGATAAGTTATTATTAAATTATTTTAATATATATCAAATATTTAATTAAAGTATAATTTTTTTTATCAAAGTATAAAAAATTAGAGTTAATTGGATCATATTTAAATTGTTACTGATTTTTTGGACGCAAATTTTTTATACTCTTGATCAATTTTTTAATACAATTTAATTAAATATTCAATATTTCAAAATAATTTCATAATAAATTTATCATAAATCACATTTATATATAAAATTTATTAATTAAAACTAATTAAGTGACAATACATATAAAAAATTAAGTGATACTAAAATTATTAATTAAAACTAATTAAATAATAATACACATAAAAAAAATTAAGTGCTAATAAAATAATTATATACGAGTCGTATATATTAAAAAGAGATTAAAAGAAGTTTGTATATATATTACGAGTTACAAGTCGTAAATTATGACTTACATATGATAAAAAGAGGTTTCACATATAAGTTAAAAGACTTTGCATTCACAGCCATCAATACTTTTCTCCTTTTCATCTTATGACCACCCATCTCTAAATTTCTCTTTCAAATAATCCATCTTTCTCCCCACAAATCACGATACTAACTATCTTGTATCTTGTTGCACCACTGCTCTCGTTCGGATATCCCTGTTTTCCAGTGACATTTGTTCCCAAAAAGGTATTTTAATTTAATTTTTACTTTTTATTGGTATTTCATATTTGATTGATGATCTTGCCATCTAAACTGAGGATTTTCAGTTATTTATTTTAGATGTTGTTAACAGTATATTAGCTCAATTATAAGCCACTCTTGATTCAAGGAACTTAGGTTTAAAAAGGATGTTTAATTGACTATGCCAACCAAGTGTTCGATGAAATGCCCCATCAATTCTCTGTGTTTCTGTATATCTCTTTTATCTTGATTCTCAATTTAGAATAAATAATACATGTGTGTGTGAATATGTTTAGTTTTATATAATCACATTAGGATTATAATTGCTCCCGGGAACAATCAATAAAGTAGAATCATGCATGTTTTGAAGAAATGTATCATTTGGATTGTTTACTTTTATTAAGGATGTGGCAGGAGAATTGATTGATGATGATTATTCTGTACAGTTTAAGCTTTTTAATCGCTATAAAAATGTATTATGAATGCATCGAGTTTATATATGTATAGGACTTGTTAATTTTGACATTAACTATGAGTACTTAATTCAATTAGTTTGATAAGTTGAATTAACTAATAGCAAATATGGCTACACTGTTCTAGAAGTTGTGGATTATTCCAAATTTGGTATAAAACTTGTAAACAATTCTAAAATCAGTATATCTATGAATTCACATTTAAATTACACCAAAATCTAAACAGTTTGTTGAGTTCATTTCCTTTATAATCTGATACTTTGTGCCATAACATGATACTGCATAGTATTCTTAGTGTGATACTATCTATAAATAGATTAATTATTCTATAACAATATATCATTAAAATGATAGAACTAAAGAAAATCAGATTTCGACATTATATATATAGCACAAGCTAGAACTTTAGCTATCAATCTTAGAATGAGATATGTATCAAAGTATCTATACTATGAAATTAAATGTTAATCTTTTTAATTATTGATAAGTAGAGTTATTGAAGTTGCACCTTTTGTTTTCTTTCATCAAGACACATTTTCATACCAAAATGGATAGAAGTTGGATGACCAAGTCAAGAGTGAGTAAAGAATATCAAGATGGGCTTAAATATTTCTTGGACTTCGCCTTTTCAAATGCATCTGTAGATGAAATGATATTATGTCCATGCAAGCACTGCAAGATTGGTGTGTTTGCAAACCGAAATGATGCGTTTGAGCACTTGACAGTTGATGGGTTTATTCCAAGATACACTGAATGGATAGCTCATGGAGAGCTTCCTAGGACCTCTTCAACTTCTTTTGAACCGCAACATGATTGTCCAGGAACTTCTACAAATGTGGATGATATTGAAAGTCTGATTGATGATGTTTTTGGAGATTCGCAAGAGCATGCTGGTATGCAAGGCACAGATGATTTTTTAGGGGATGCAGAAATTGCTCATGGACAGGTTAGAAAATTTAATGAGTTGATTGATGCTTCTAAACATAAATTATATGAAGGATGTGAAAAGTTCTCAAAACTCTCTTTCATAATTCGCTTGTTGCACCTAAAATATCTTGGAGGATTGTCCAATAAAAATTTTGATATGATTTTGGGGTTATTAATAGAAGCATTTCCTAAAGCCATGGTTGGCTTACCTAAATCTTATTATGAAGCCGAGAAGTTGATGAGAGATTTAGGGTTTGGTTATGAAAAAATTGATGCTTGTCCAAATGATTGCACTCTATATTGGCGGGTGAATGAGGGAAGAACTTCTTGCGAGACGTGCAAGGAATTGAGGTGCAAAACCTCTAAAAATGATCCTATGGGTGATAAGAAAAAGATAGCACGAAAGGTATTATGGTATTTCCCAATCAAACCTAGGTTGCAAAGATTATTTATGTCTAAAAAGACAGCTTGCCATATGAGATGGCATTCTGAATGTCGCCCTAAAGATGGACATATGAGACATCCTGCTGATTCCCCAGCATGGCAAACATTTGACAATTTACATCCTCAATATGCTAAAGAACCTCGTAATGTTCGATTGGGTTTAACTTCAGACTGGTTTAATCCATTTGAAAATATGAGTGTGTCTCATAGTACATGGCCTGTGATACTGATTCCATATAACCTCCCCCCATGGATGTGCATGAAACAACCGTACTTTATGTTGTCATTATTAATTCCTGGCCCATCAGCTCCCGGGAATAATATTGACATTTACTTACAACCTCTTATTGTTGATTTAAAGGATCTCTGGGAAATAGGAGTTGAAACATATGATGCATCAATTAAGAAAAATTTTCAGCTGCATGCATCATTATTATGGACTATAAGTGATTTTCCAGGATATGCAAATTTGTCAGGATGGAGCACTAAAGGTAAATTCGCTTGCCCTGTTTGTCACAAACACACAGATTCAATGAGGTTACGTAATGGAGGAAAATATTGCTATATGGGTCATCAGAGGTTTTTAGATGAGGATCATCCGTTTCGAAAGAACGGAAGGCCTTTTGATGGCTCAATAGAAGATCGACCAGCCCCACCTCGATTATCTGGTGATATGGTGATTGATGATCTTAAAAATTTCTCAATTATGTTTGGAAAAACTGTTGTTGACAACCTAAAGTTACCTTTCAATTGGAAGAAGAAGAGTATTTTCTTTGAACTACCGTATTGGAAAGATAATGTCGTTCGTCATAATCTTGATTTCATGCATATAGAGAAAAATATTTGTGAGAGCATTTATGGTACTTTTTTGGGTATGGATGGTAAATCGAAAGACAACCACAAATCACGACTTGACTTGAAAGAGTTGGGGATTAGACCAAAGCTTCATCCCTTTCCAAAAGAGTCTGGAAAAGTATACTTGCCTCCAGCCCCTTTTACAATGAGTAAGAAAGAGAAAACATTATTTTGTGAGGTTCTAAATCAAGTAAAAGTTCCAGATGGTTATGCCTCTAATATTTCACGGTGTGTTCAAATTAAACCACCTAAACTCTTGGGCCTAAAGAGTCATGACTATCATATTGTGATGCAACAATTGTTACCTATAACATTAAGAAGAACTCTTTCAATATCTGTGAGATCTCCTTTGCTGAGATTGAGTAAATACTTTAGAGAAATATGTTCTAAAGTAATTCATCCAGCAGAAGCTATTCGTTTGGAAAAGGATATTGCATTGGTACTTTGTGAGTTAGAGAAGATATACCCACCATCATTTTTTGATATTATGGTGCATCTGGCAATACATTTAGCTACAGAAGTTAAGTTAGCTGGCCCAGTTTACTACCATTGGATGTATCCAATTGAAAGGTAATTACTAAATTTTCTTTATTCCATTAATATTTGCTGCAATTTTGTATACAGGCAAGATAAAAATGTTTAATTGTTGATAACTTTTTATTTTTCTCTGCATTCTTTTTTGGAAATAATTAGGTATTTAAGCACACTAAAGTCATATGTCCGAAATAGAAGTAAACCTGAAGGGTCAATAGCTGAAGGGTATTTAGCAGAAGAATGTTTGTCCTTTTGCTCTTTATACCTAGCAGATTATGTGGAATCAAAGTTCAATCAAACAGCAAGAAATGAGGATATAGAAGTAGAGATTAGTACAACATCTAAGTTGGATGTTTTTACAATGGTAGGTCATCCACTTGGAAAAGGAACGCCTACAAGGTTTGATGCTGAAACATTAAGGAAAGCGCACCAATATGTGTTGTTTAATTGTGAGGATCTTACACCCTACATTGAGTAAGTTATTTTATTTTGGTTCATTGAATTGCATAATATTTTCTGAATTTGAAAAAGCTAATGTTTTTAACTTTTTTAGGCAGCATCTTCTCATTGTTGAACAAACACACACCAATGCTACACGCCATCAAATTGAATGTATTCATAGTGAAAGTTTTGCTGATTGGTTTGCCATACATGTAAGTTATATTTGTAATGATATTAAGTTCAGTTATTTAATATCTAGTAACCATATTAACTATTGGAGTTTACTTTTTGAGAAGGTTGAGGGGTTGCAAATGCCTGAGGAAAATCTAAAATCGAAAGACTTGAAATGTCTTTCTCGTCGCCCGAATTTAATTGGATTGAAATATGAAAAATTTGTGGTGAATGGCTTTAGATTTCATACTCGAGATTTGGAAAGTAGTAAGAATACACAAAATAGTGGAGTAAGGGTCAAGGCTGCAACATCAAGTTTTTCAAGTACAAGGGATCAAAATCCTATCTTAAGTGAGTTAGATTATTATGGAGTTTTGAAAAATATCATTGAGCTAGATTATGATGGCGGGCATAGAGTGGTATTGTTTGAATGTGACTGGGTTTCGAAAGGAAAACGGTTGAAACAAGATGATGAAGGGTTCACATTGGCTAATTTTTCAAATGTAAGGCCTCATAGCGAACCATTTATTTTAGCATCCCAAGCTCAACAAGTATTCTATGTACAAGATCCAATCCAGCCGGAATGGAATGTAGTTGTCTCTACTGTTGCACGAGCTCAATACAACATGGAACCCCTTGTGGATACTGAAACTTACTTGCAAAGTGATATTTGCAATCCTCTAGTGAACAATGACAGTGATGATTTCAACTGGGTTCGTGATGACGTTGAAGAAATTGAAATTGATACTAATTCGTGAAGGAAGATGTGCTAGAGGAGAATTCATAGGTACACCTCTATATTAACAATTGTCTTATATTTGTATGTGTCTATTTGTAGCATATATCTCTTGAACTCATTGGCTGTTTTTTTTTTTTCCAGTAATATAATCTTGTGATTTATTTGTATTTTTTTGTTTATTTTTCATTCATAAATACATATCTTAAATTGGTTCACTAAATATAATCAAGTGATGAGTTTCCTAAATATTGTACATGATGGTTTTCAATTGGTTTTGTCAGGAAATGAAGTACCTTGTCCAAGTACCATGCATCCAGACTTCAAGGATTCTTTTTTGTCAGAGCTTTCATTCAATTCTTAGAGATTCTTATTTCAATAGGTTGCCACTGGAAAAAAGTCTAATATTTGTTTTCAGCAGATTGCCACTTATATATGTTTTCACATTTATACATTTAAGTTATGAATCTTATGATTATATTTTATGATTGGAACTTCGAGTTATTAATTGTTGAATAACATATTTTGTTTTATGAAGGTGCAAAGTGTATTGTAATTGGTATCTGCATGGGTGTTGATCATTGTAGATCGATTACTGCTTAATATTGATAGCATATGGTTTAAGCCTTTTAACATATTTTGTTAGCTTGTTATAGTGGTGGATACTTTATATAGAATTTTTTGATATAATCGTTATTTCACTTGTGAGATTAGTTGCTGCTCTGTTTATTCTCCATACTTTAACATAGTTTAGCAGTACTTCACTATTTATTATTCATACTTTAGCAGTGTTGCTATATTTGTTCTTCACAAGCAAGTGCAATATAATCCTATACAAATTGTAATTATAACATACTATATTTACCAAGCATATAAGCATCTTCTTAAGTTGAGTTACACCCACACTAATACGTCAGTGTCCTTGCAAATAATAATATCAGATATGGTTGAAAGTTTGTCAAACTTTGTATTTGTATGTAATATTCTTATAATTTAAAAAAAAAATCTATGAATACAAGATTGAATTAGAGAATACTAAATAAAAATTAGGGTTAAATGTAAATAAAATTATCACTTTCTTGCATATTATAATTTTATATAAACTTTTTAATAATTCCAAGCATCTCAATTTAAAATTTATTCGCAATTCTACCCAAAAGGTCAAATTTTGTTTGATTAAAAAATAATGAATAATCATCCTAACAAATGTAAACATATTAATGCAATTAAGTATTCATTGGCATGTGGGTGAAATATCATTTTCGAACCTTTAATTATTTCATTGGTTCAAATTGCAACCAGATATTAAGTTGGAGTTTTATTTGCAAAAATTTATTAGATTGCAATTTGCAAAAAAAAGTTAGATTTTTTTATTTTTTTTGCAATTAAGCTTACAAATTATAGGCAAAGCATTCGATAAACTAATTTTACTGTAAAATTTATTTATATATCTTACCAGTATTAATTATTTCATTAGATAATGATAATTTGATAATAATATTGTACATATAATAAAAATAACCAGTATCATTCACAGTTATACAGTGAATAAACTAATTTACAAGTGACTTACTCAAAATTATATATCTCGAAACGAGAAAATAATCGTACTTATCTTCTAATTATGTGAATATGTATAGTGTAAAACTTATTTGTGACAAAATTAGTTTACAACTACGGTTTAGTAGAACAGCATATATCCTTTAGTGAAATAATTCATGACTTTTATTGAAACAACTCATATCATGAGTAATCAAACAAGTTTTACGGTGAAAGTTGTTCATATAAAAGTGTGAATTGATTATACTTTGTAAGCTTTTCAGTGTAATCAATCCACACTTTTCAGTGTGTACAACTTCAACTATTAATTGAGTGCACTGTGCATCTGGTGCACATGATAAGACTTTCTCATTGTAGAAGTCGAAAATTGGTACGCTTTTTGGCCGCCTAGCGCCTAGGGCCGCCTAATTTTTTTTAAAAAAATATAAAAGTACAAAACTTAGACCGCCTAAGACCACCTAGAGACCGCCTAGACACGAAAACGACTAGAATTGTCAATTTTGTAGAAATTGAGTCGGCAAGAGGCTGCCTAGCGCCTAGGCGTAGGGATGTAAATGAGTCAAACCATTCGGGTTTCGGCTCGAAAAATATTCGTTCGAGTTTGTTTGTTAAATTTCACGAGCCGAGCTTGAGGCCTAATTCGAGCTCGATTATTTTATCGAGCCGAGCTTGAGCTTTATGGTATTCGGCTCGAAAGCTCGCGAATAAGCTCAACTATGCAAACAAGCTTTTTTCGAGCCGAGCTCAAATTATGTAAACAAATTTTTTTCGAGTCAAGCTCAAACTATGAAAAAGAGTTTTTTTTTTAGCCGATCTCGTACTATGCAAATGAACCTTTTTTTTTCAAACTGAACTCGAACTAAGCAAACGTGCATTTTTTCGAGCCGACCTCGAGCTAACTCATTTATTTAGTTAACGAATATTTCACGAGTCGAGCTCGAACTATTTGCGAGCTTAAAATTTTACACACCAGCCGAGCTCGAGCTCAATTACTAGAGTTTGAACCGAGCTCGAGCCTATAACCGAGCAAACGAGCCGAGGTCGAGCTTGATAGTATTCGGCTTGGCTCGTTTACATTCCAACCTAGACGGCCGCCTAGGCCGATTTTTGCATTACTGATTATTATAAATTTATAATAGCGAAAACAAATCTGCATAGTTGGATATATACGTATTTCTGTAATATGCAAATAATTTTTAATCGAAACTCCCTTAACTACATATATTCATCCATTTAATATAATTTACACTTGAAGGATGATAACTACTAAAGATAAAGTTCCGTATGAAAAAGTATGATCCTGAGAGTTATTTTGATGATATTAATTATATCATTAATTGGTATTGATTATTTTTACTATAAATATTAGTTTTTAAGAGTATTAAATATTTTATTAAAAAATATTAGTTATTTTATTGTAAGGTATTAATGTTAAATTAATTTCTCCGTAAAACTAGTTTTGCAATAGCACTCGTCTTTAGTATGAACCCACCTCTTTTTTCACTTTGAATTTCTCAAAAAAAAAAAAAATTTATTAGGCACCGGATAGACCAGAATAAATAAATTTATATGTATACATATATTAAAATAGATTAATTTGATAGTATTTGTTATTTTTATAGTGGAGTACTAATTGTGTACAATTATATCGTACAATTTGTATACAAGAGAGAGCTTAGTACTATATATCAGCAAATAATCGGATAACATTATTTAGCTTCTACGAAAATATATTTAATAAATTATATTTATTCTTTTTGTCTCGTAGAGTCGTAGTAATTTTTATATGTTTTTTAATTTATGAGAATTTTTTTTAAAAATATATAATTTATTATGAAATGGAAACAGTATTAATTATTTTTTAATTGTATTAATTAATTAATATTAATTAATTAGTACTGGGGATATGGATAGATTTAGTTAAATAAGATTAGAATTTAGTGATATAGTATCTGAAGAGTTCAAATAAATTGTTAAATTATATTATTAATTATTAAAATAAATATATCTATACATGTACTTGCAGGGAATAGGGAGTATACATATGTTTGTATTGGGGAATGCACGCTCAACTTCCTATAATAATTCCTTAATACAATAAAATATGATATTTTATTTAAGAAATAAAAAAATATGTAGGGAAATTTACTGAAGAACTTTTCAAAATGGCGGTTGAGTGCCACTCTGTTTTGTTTTCAAATTACCACCAAACAAATAATAATAATAATAATAATAATGGGAGAACTTTTCAAAGTGGTGGTGAAGTGCCTCCTATAGATCTAATACCCCAAATAAATATTTGCACCAGAAAATTTTATATTAGCGCTATTTTCTTCTTTTCTTTTAAATTATGCCCAAATCTGAAACCTAAATTAGTTTTTTAAAGAAAATAAATGGAAATCGAGTGGGAGACAACCCGCCAAGAACCAAAGAGAAAATCATGGATCGTGGGTACAGCTTCTTCCACGAACGATCTACGTTTTGCTATTTCATGAGTATAAGGAGTCATCCATGTTCGCTCTATTTACATATTGAAGGTAAACAACTCTTAATTACTCTAATGAACTATCTATTCAAGTTTATTCTCAGTTTATTACTCTTCTGTTAACTGCTCAGATATTTCAAATTACAGATTGAATAGTTCAATTTTAGGATTTTAGGTTAAAATTGGCTGCTTTGAATTATAATTGATATTTTTATCAGGGGTAAGTTTTGTATTTACAGAGGTATTTTTTTCCTTATGTTTCAATGTTACAATTTAGTTCATCAAAGTCACACTTATATATAGATTTTACAAATTTCAATAGTTGATGATATGTGTATTACTAGTTGCAGTAGTATTGGTTTAGTTGATTAATAGTTGATTGAATGTTTGTTTGAATATGAATCATAAGAATTTAGGATCATTGAACGAAAATATACATATTCATAAATTTATAATTGCTTTTTACCTGCTGATATGAAGTATCACGATAATTCACTTGCTGGAATCTTTCTTTTGAATTCGTAGCAGTGGAAATTTTTATGAGTCTCTTGTATTTTACATAATTCAATCCACTGAGTAACAAAGTTATTTCTAACTTCAAATTTGTAAATAACAAAGTCTTGTAGGTGTACATATATCATAATCTTGTTGCAAATATTTTGCATTTATTTCTTCGTGGATTCGCTCATCTTTATTTAGTTTTCATTTCTTGCTTATTATTGTTCTTTAATTTGCAACGATGACATCAAGAGTTCAAGAGCGCCGAAGATTTCAACAGTCATTTTCTGGTAAAGAAAAAAGCCCAATTGTTGCGGCACACAGAACTAGAAAGCGGATTTATAATGGATGCCCAAGTAAACAACAAGTCTCAAAGCAGCATCAAAAGTTCATGGAAATGCCACTAGTTGAGCACACTAATATGAGCAGCCAACCTTATGATATACTGGGGGAGGAGGCAATAATGGATGACGAGTTAATAAACGGATGCTATGAGAAGAGCAGCCGGATTATGGCTAGATTGTGGGAGGAATGCAGAAGTGATGATGAGTTCACAAATGAAGGATACGAAATGACCAACCAACAAAACAATGGTGTTAGGGAGGAATCAACATTCGGGGATGAAATCATGGATGCAAACTATGATAAAGAACATGACCACGGTAATCTTCCAGCTACATTACATAATTTTATTTAGAATTATGTAATATGAAATCTATTTTTGGTGCTAATAGGTGATGAAATTACCGATAAATTTATGAAAAAATTTCATCGAGGTCCAACGTATATGGAAAGTGTTTGGGGTCGTCCTCTGCACCTACAACGATATCATGTTGAATATAATGATTACGGTCAGCCAATAGATGGGAAGAGTAGCATGCTTTGCCATTTCTTAGGTACTATTGCTAGAAATGGTAAATATTGTCCAATTGATGTAGCTAATTGGCGTGCAATGCCAAGGGAGAAAAAGAACAATATGCTAGAGGTTTTTAAGGTAATCATTCTTTTACTAATGGACATATATGTATTATGTTTTTGTCTACAATAAATTTATCCATCTGTTAGTATTCCTTTTCTTGGTATTGTTGGATTTCTTTATGAAAATTCTTTGTTTCAGTTTTACATGTAGAAGCAATTGTGTTTCATGCTACTTTCTTGTATATGGGGCTGATATATATTCTCCTCATTGCTCTGAATTTGAAGTTTGAATTCAATTTTCCAAAAGATGAGCTGTTACTTTTTTTTTCCAGATTTGTTACAAGCTCTGTCCCCCCCCAAACTATACTCAAATCAGTGTATATTTCTTCATGGTTTTGCTGCATTTTTCCGTAGTTTGTATATGTATGCATAAGCAATTGTGTTTTATGTTACTTTCTTGTATTTAGGGCTGATATATTCTCCCCATCGCTTTGAATTTGAAGTTTAAATTCAATTTCCCAAATGATGAGCTGTTACTTTTTTTTCCAGATATTTTAGAAGTTGTCCCCCCCAACTTTACTCAAATCAGTGTATATTTTTTCATGATTTTGCTGCATTTTTCCCTAGTTTGTATATGTATGTATATTTTAGTTTTTAGTTATTGTAAAATTGAGCATGTGATGCAGTTACGATTTCATGTCCCTATTATTGCCGAGAAGTGGATTTTATCATCCATTGGGGATAAATGGAGAAACTGGAAATATTGTTTGAAACAAAAATACTGGAAAGATGATGTTCCTATGGGTCAATTGGTAGAGCAGCAGCTGGATAAAAGGGTAAAGCTTGAACAATTGATCAAACTTCTTATGCACTGGAGCTCAGATGAAGCAAAGGTTTGTTGAGATTGTTTATGGTAATTATATTTTAGAACTTGCTTATGTTGTTTATTTTCTTCAATTGATTTCAGGAAGCAAGCAAGAGGAACAAGAAAGCTAGAGGTAAAAAAACCATGAAACAAATAACAGGGAAGAGATCATTTGCTCAAATTCGGCATAAATTGGTAATGTAATTACTGCTGATTTATTTCAGTATTACTAGTATATCAAAAATATATATTTAACTAAAGTTTTATTTTCAGACAACCAAATTAGGACGGCCCCCAAACCGATATGAACTATTCGGTGAGTGCTTTGTTAAGCCGAATAACAAGTCAAGTAACCCAAATGAGAAATCAAATGACGAAGCTTCAAGAAGATATGTAAGTTTGTATGACAAAAAATATGTTTACTATTTTATTAGTGAAATATATACCAACATTCAATCATTTAAATGAATAGTTGGAAATGCAAGAACTCAGCAGCCTACTTGGAGAAGATTTTGAAGATCACATCGGACCAAATGATGTATTTGCCCAAACTATGGGGCCAGATCGACCTGGGCATGTGAGAATGATGGGAAAGGGCATCTGCCAATCAGATGTATGGGGTGAACTCCCTAGAAATACATCCAACCACATCTTGAAGGAGCAGCAACCACGAATTACGCAGTTGGAGAATATGCTTTTGTCACAACGAAAATGTGGCGATTCACAAGTACCCACTAGACAACATGGAAATCTACCTCTCATGGTTAGATTCCTTTTTTTTTTGTTACCAATTATATCATATCTTAGTGGTCATATACATTAAATCTTCTACAATTAATTATATGTATGTGAGTATTCATTTTAATTTATGTTTCCTTAAGGTTGGTGCATGTGTTACTCTCAAAAGCTTATTCAACGACAACAAAATTATTGCTAAAGGATGCATTAATAGTGTTGATCCATGTTCTAAAGTTGGAGGGCTACTCTTGGGACCAAATTGGTGTGAGGTAAATGTGAAAGTGGTGTTTGAACCTGAAGAAGAATTGATTAGGCCTCAGGGTAATCTTAGAAAGTTTGCACATGTACTTGGAGAAATGATTGCTTGGCCTTGTAATTTGGTATGTATTCATATTAGATTAAAGCATGACGCTGTTATAAATTTATTCTTACATCTTTAATTTGATTCTCTAACTATATTATATTTGCAGGTAACACCTTGTGAAGGATGATTGTTGTCGAATATCGATTATAATGATTCTACATCAAGTTAGTATTTTTCACGCTTTTGCATATTTTATTCTTGTGTTTACTCTAGATACCAGTTATTGTGCATATTTTGAGTGGATTTAATAATTTGTTATCACATTTTGCGAGATTACTTTTTATTTTAATATATGAATATAAATAAAAATCTGAACTTGGATTCCACCCTTGTGTTTTTCACAGTCCATAAGGTAAGAAAAATCTTTTTGTTCACTTTTCTCTGAGTTCTGAGTTTTTGGGGTAATGATTTTTATTTTGTTAGATTAGATTTTCCTTTTGGTTGTTGTTTCTGTTTTTCTTTTGATTTGAAATTGTTTATTATTTTTCCATCGAGAAAAAGATGAAGATTTTCTTGAGTGTCCTCTGTTTTTGTGGCTTAAACAATTCAATTACTTGATTCAGAGCTGGTAATCATGGATATTAATTCCATGGCAATAGATTTTATGATGTTTCTTGTTTTGCATACCTCTTACCTGCTACAATATTCTTGAATTAGAGCTGGGAATCATGGATAATTTGATATCATTATTTTCGTGATCTTTTGGATATTATATTTTAAATGATATTGTAATCACATGAACTTGTAGTTCTAGTCTTCTAAATGTCTAAATGGAAGTTTGTAAAATTTATGAACTTGACTACTATTTATATCATTTTGCTTAAGGCATGTGATAATTAATTTATTTGCTTACATCCTTATATTTTGTTTATGCAGAGTTTTTGTAGAGCTGGATTTATATAAGGATGAAGACCTGTCGATTTGTTTTTTCTAAAGATTGGAGGATTGGAGGGCCTAATATACTAAAAAATGAAGACCGATCGATTTGCTATTGCTAGAGATTGAAGGATTAGAGGGCTTAACTCAATTCAAATTTTTAGTTTATTTCTTTTTTCGTAGAATGACATTTAGAAATTTTATTTAATATCGAGTAAGAATTTTAGGAAGTATATTAAAAATATTGTCTGGTACAACATCTTGTAAGACATTTAGTTTACTATTGTTAATGAGATGACATCTATAATATTATTCTTGACTTTAGATTTTTTTTTCTAATTAATAATTATTATTGTTATTATTTAATTATTATCAGTATTTAAAATTATGCTATTATTTTTACTAATCTAATCAATATTATTTTTTATAAAAGAAACTATAAAGACAATTAATATTGTAGTATTAATTAATATTAAATAACATTATATTAACTGAACGAAAATATCATGACACTTAGTTTATGTATTAATATCTTAAATTGAAATGATAGAAAATAAAAATAGAATTTAAAAAAAATATATAATATTTAATATGCATTATTTATTAATATTGAGAAATTAATATTGTTAATTAAGTGTAGGTTAAACTAATGTTTCATGACATTTAAGAATGCCTTAATAGATAGAGTCCTATTGTTATAGAGGACACTATGAAGAATTGTCATGAAAAATAAAATGTATTAAAAAGTGATGTAAAATGACAATTTTAAATGTCAACAAAGACTATTTTTCTAGTAGTGTTATTATTGTACCAAATAATGCGAACACATATCCGGTCAAGGATTTCCTTGTGTCGATGCTTCCAGCATAATCTGAATCCACATATCCCTGAAGAGGTTGTGCTGCGTCCTTAGTCTTTTCAAAGAGTAACCCCAGATTCTCATTACCTTTTAAGTATCTCATAACCCACTTAAAGGCTTTCCAGTGTGTCTATCCCGGATTTTCCATAAATCTATTGGCCACACTAACTGAATATGTTAAATCTGGCCTGCTGCACACCATAGCATACATTATGCTACCAATTCCATTTGAGTAAGGAATTTTACTCATTTGTGCCTTCTCTTCTTCTGACTTCGGACACTGATCTGATGTAAATTTGAATTGTTGACCAAGGGGAGTAGATACAATTCTAGATTCATGCATGTTAAACCTCCTGAGTATCTTCAGGATGTAATCCTTCTGAGTTAAGAACAAAATCCTTTTGTCCTTATCTCAGATAATTTCCATGCCCAGTATCCTCTTTGCACTGCCCAAATCCTTCATGTCAAATGTGTTACTGAGTTTTGTCTTCAATTTCTGAATTCTTTCAGGACTCTTGCTTGCAACCAACATGTGATCCACATAGAGCAGTAGGTATGTAAGTACTTCTTTTCCTTGTTTCTCAAGATAGACACAACTATCATACCTGCACCTAGTAAAGCCTATGGAGATCATGAAACTATCAAATTTCTTGTACCATTGCCTTGGACTTTGTTTCAGTCCATACAATGACTTCTTCAGTAGACACACCTTATCCTGATTTTCTGGTAAGATAAAACCTTCAGGTTGTTGCATGTGTATTGTTTCTTCCAGATCTCCATG
Organism: Prunella vulgaris; assembly: GCA_026898435.1. Classification (NCBI taxonomy): domain Eukaryota; kingdom Viridiplantae; phylum Streptophyta; class Magnoliopsida; order Lamiales; family Lamiaceae; genus Prunella; species Prunella vulgaris. Next base: position 27,649 of record JAPKLY010001687.1, read on the forward strand.
TAAGAAGGCTGTCTTGACATTTAACTGCTGAAGCTCCAGATCCTCCTGAACAACCTTTGACAATAAAATTCGTATTGAGCAATGTTTCACAATAGGTGAGAATACCTCATTGAAATCTATCCCCTCTCTCTGAGTGAATCCTCTGGCCACCAGTCTTGCCTTGTATCTCAGTTTCTCTTTTCCTCCTGACCCCATTTCAGAATTCTTCTTGAAGATCCACTTGGAACTGACTACCTTCTGTCCCTGAACTTTATTCACTAATGTCCAAGTGTTGTTCTTCTCTAATGATCGAAGTTCCTCAGTCATAGCCAATATACATCTCTCCTTGTCTTTGCCTGACACAGCTTCAGCATAGCTTTGTGGTTCCTGATGCTCCATTTCTTCAGCAGTTATCAGGGCATAGGATACCATGTCAGCCTGACCGAATCTAGTCGGAGGGTGTATGCTTCTCCTGTGTCTGTCTCTTGCTAGACTATAATTCCTGAGATCTTGACCTTCAGTATCTGAAATTGAATGGTCAGTATCACTTTCCTCAGATTCATCCTGATGTCTTCCTGAGTTTTCATCTGACTTAGTGTCTGCTTGTCCCGAGTTCTTGTCAGGAGTCTCCACCACAACCTGAATACCTTCTTCTGAAAGAATTCCATCTGAGTCCTGAGTGCTTATGGGCTGATTGTATCCCATGACTTTCTCATTAAAAGTCCAATCTCTACTGACTATACACCTTTTGTGACCAGGTTCCAGACACCATAACTTGTATCCTTTTACCCCCTTAGGATAACCAATAAAGATACATCTCAGTGCTCTAGGTTCCAGCTTGTAATCTGAGATCCTTCCATACCACACCTCATCAGATGTCCTGAACTCAATTGCTGAGGATGGTGACTTGTTAATGAGATAACAAGCTGTACTGACTACCTCACCCCAAAATGTCTTTGGTAGCTTTGCATCTGATAGCATGCTTCAGACCTTTTCCAGGTTTGTCCTGTTCATTCTCTCAGCAAGGCCATTCTGCTGAGGATTTGCAGGAACTGTCCTGTGTCTAGTTATTCCCCTTTCTTTGCAGAAATTATTGAACTCCTCGTATACATACTCTAATCCATTATCTTTCCTGAGATGTTCAATGGATCTTCCTCTCTTATTTTCTTGTTCACTGACCTAATCTCTGAATTTTGCTAAGGCCTCATTCTTCTGCTTCGGTATGAACACCCATACTTTCCTGCTGAAGTCATCAATGACTATCATGAAGTATCTTCCACCTCCATAAGTCTCCACCATAGCTGGTCCCCAGATATCAGAATGAACATAATCCAGAGGTGCATCAGTACTTTTCTTACCCTTTGGAAATGGAATTTTCTTGGATTTCCCCAGGACACAATGATCACAGAATTCCATTTTCAGTGCCTTTCCATCTCCAAATACCTTCTGCTTTTGTCAGTTCTTGGAATCCCCTTTCTCTAATATGGCCTAATCTTTTATGCCATATCATAGCCTCAGTGTTGTCCATAACATTGTTTGCTGACCCAGTAGAAGTGCTTCCAATCAGGATATACAATCCATTGATTTTCTTGCCTTTCATGTATACCTTCTTGTCTTTGGTTATCAGGATGTAACAATCCTCAGTGTTGAATTCATAACCCAGTTGATTCAATGAGCCCAGGGAAATCAGATTTTTCTTTAGTTCTGGCACCAGCCTCACATTTGAGAGTATCCTATCTACTCCATCATGAAGCTTCATCCTGACAGAACCGCTTCCCTTCACCTTGCATGTCTGATTGTTGCCCAACACAACTGAGCCTCCATCAAACCTCCTCAACTCCCTGAATAATTTTTCATCCGGGCACATATGGAATGAACATCCTGAATCTAGTACCCATTCATCATTCAGTTTCAGGTTAGTAACCGTCAACACCTCAGCACTGTCATATCCTTCTTCAGCAGCAACAGTTATATCAGCCTTTTGTTCTTCTCCATGATTCCTATTTCTGTCAGGACAATTCTTCTTAAGATGACCAGTTTTGTAGCAAGCAAAACATTTCCTTCTCTCAACAAAATGATCAGATTTTGACCCCTTTGTGTTCTTCTTCTTCTTGTTCTGAAAGCCTTTCTTGCCCTTCTTGAATCTGACATTCAAGCCTTCAGCCTGAACTGAATTTTTCTTATCAGCTTGTACCTGAATAGACTTTGTTTTCAGTGCACCCAGAATATCATCAAAGGACAATTGATCATGCCTCCCAAATAGTAAAGTATCCTTAAAATTCTCAAAGGATTTAGGCAAAGAATTCAGGAGCATCAAAGCCTTATCACCATCATCAATTTCCACTCCTAGGATCTCAAGATCATCAGCAGCTTTGTTAAACTCCTCAAGTTGTTCAATCAACTCCTTCTCTTCATTCATCCTGAAGGAAATAAGTTTCTGCTTCATGAACAACTTGTAGGTGACAGACTAGGTCTGATACACCTTTTCCAGCTTACTCCAAACATCAATGACTGTCTTCTCCTTGCACACCTCCCTCAGAGGTTTATCCCCCAAGCACAAGATGATTGTGCTATGTGCCTTTTGCAATATTTCTTGTTTCTTGCCTGTATTTTCTGACGAAGAAGGAGGCCATTGATCTTCAGGCTTCAGGGCATTTGATAACCCATGATGAGTCAAGAGAGCCTTCATCTTGATCTTCCACAAACCAAAGTCGTTTGCTCCGGTGAATTTCTCAAAATCAAATTTTATAGATGCCATGGTTGATGATGATTAATCCAGTCGATCCTTCCTTTCCCACAGACGGCGCATATTGTTGTGAATTAATCAAAATATTTGACCTCAATAAGACTCCCAGATATCAGACCTTGAAGAACTTCGATGAACACAAAATGCAAAAATTAAAAAAATCAAGAGAACAAAGAATTTTACGTGGTTCGATCAAATTGATCTACGTCCACGGATGGGGTTGGCTCACTTCACTAATCAATGGAATAATATTTTCAGATTACAAGCTTTCTCACTATAGTCTCTCTAAGTAAATTGAGTGATTATTATTCTCCAGGTATGAATACGTATGTATAGATGCCCAGATCCTAACTGCCTTCTAAATCCATAACCAATCAATGAGCTTGTATGGTTACAACCGCCTGAAATAACTGTTCCGACATCCAATAGGATTCCTCCGCCAGCTGTCAAAATAACCGCCTTAATGTCATCTCGAAACCTTCAGCTTGAGTGACTCAGGAGATTGGTCATTTTAGCTCAGGATATGCCTTTAAGATGCCTAACCTTAGTTAGGAGATGCCTGACTCAGGATGATAATCTCATGATTAGCCTTCAGGTTACTGAGTCTTTAGGACAAGTGTCTTCACTGATCTGAACACTCAGGATGAGTGTCAGGATCAGAGCACTCAGACTCAGTATCGCCTTCGCCCTTACTCAGACTCATTTTCTCCCAGGTTCAGGGCCTTGTCTCAGGATCAGGATTTAATACTCAGTATCCAAACTCAGCATAGCTTTTACACTTAACAATTCTCCGGCGATATCTTGAAGGGCGACGGCTTTGGCAATTTCAGCTTCTGGAAGCAATGGGCTCTGCATAATTCCAGCGAGATTGGCTTCTTCATCAAGAACAGGGGCGGCTGTGTTTTCCGGCTGTGAATTCCGGTATCTGAGGCGTGGAACAGAGGTAAGTATGGGCTACACTTCGAGGCGCGACGGCGGCTGGAAGCTCTGCTATTTCCGGTAGTGGTGCGACGTCTGCGAGAACAATTTTCGGTGGCATAGGGGCGAGAGGAGGCTTCGACTTCAGGCTTGTGGTTTCTTCCATGGCATTAATTGTTGGAATTGGTTTTGAAAAATGAGCTTTAAATGCTCTAGTTGGACCAATTTAATGGAGGGCAAAATGGTAATTTCCATGAGACTATATGTAGTCGATGCGTTCTACTCGCGGAGTAGATCGTCACAACATTTTTTGTTCTCAAAATTGAATTACGGTGAGTGAGAAATTAATTTCTAAAGTGAAGGTATTAATACAAGTGTGGAGTTGTAGGAGGTGGGAATAAGTTAAAATAGGGAATTTTTTAACTATCCCACATTGGAAAAACTATGAAGAAATTCATAGTATATATATAGGAATTTCATGATGGTATTCAAAATAGGCAAAGGGAGTCTCTCTCATAAGCCACGCGCGCCGCCGTCTGGACGGCAGTGCCAGTCCGTGGCCGTGGACTTGGATCTTCACAATTGGTCTTTGGGCCTTTGGCCCACTCTCTATATCTTTTTAGAGATCCAAAAATATGAAATGGGTCAACCCAATTGGTGACCCGGAATATATCTATGGATCGTCTACGTCAGCGATCCGAAGAAGTTCAATCCAAACGTATTTAATCTGAGTCGTTGGATGCTCCACGTCATCAATCCGGATGAGTTATTGTATCTGATTCAAAGTTAGTGTATCTGATTCAAAATTTAAATATTTAAATTCCGGATAAGATTAATTTAAGGTTAATATTGTGTCACTGCCACGTCATTGATCCTTGCGATCTATGATATGGACTGTCGGATTGTCTTCTAAAATTATATGGACCGTCGGATTGCCTTTTTGAAGGTTCCAGAGCATTCCAGATTCATTGAGTCTACACATCAGTCGGTTCCGCATTATATGCGGTCAGAACTGTCCACTAAGATCGTGGGAATATCTCCTACGTATCTTCAGATTAATCCTAACTGAGTCTTCATTTCGCATCTATAAATCATAACTGCTTACTAAAAGTTTTTACGAAAATCAGTATCTCAAGTCCTCTCTCTCTCTCACTTCTTTTTCAGCATATACTTCGAAAGTTCGCCTTTCCTCTGTGTTTAGCGGTGCTGCTATCATAGAGACGTAAAACGTTTTACCTTTGGAGACGAATACGTGTATCCTGTGAGCACTAGTCAGGACGTATTTTGTTTTGCGGGTAAAGGTTCTACCTAGACTCGGTTTAATTTTATGTATCTGTCGTGTTCTCTAGTTTATTAAAATCGTAGTTTTTGTCTTGTGTGTTTTTTTTTACATACCACCTAAAATCAACATTAATGGTGTTGATGGTTTCAAGTAATGGGGAGTTGTTTTTCTGGAAGACAAAATCGTGATATGAATATTGGAGTTAAAGTTATTGATTGGCTCAATGAAGATTAATTCAAAGCAAAGTAGATAACATTTTGCTTGGTTAAATATGGGTGGGACCCGCACCTAATAATGCTTGTTTTCTTCTTTGTTTTGCAAGTTATATCTGTAACGACAAACAAAAATGAGCTTAATTAAAATAATTTGCAAACCCACTAATCGGATGCAATATATCCCACAAATTGCCACAATCTAAATAATTCACTCCTCAATTTTTTCTGTAGTTGGACTTAAGAAATCATTTTCCAACTTAATTTCTTAAAAATTATAAAATAATTAATTTTTCTTTATTAAGCACAATTGGTTCAATTAATATAACTAAATGCATAAAATTTAGTTAAACTGAACAAATAAAACACACAAATTTCAAGCAAAAATTACACTAATTAATTAAGTTCATGTATTGCATGCCACCAAGTAGTATAAATATGTGAACTTATTGAAAAAAATTGTAAGACAAATTCTGAGAACAGAAATAGAGAAATTCAAGCCTGCAAACTAATTTCTATCATATACAAAACTAAAACATGCATGGTAGCAGTAAAAATGGGTTAATAGCAACAATCGACCTATAATTTAGACAGTGTCCAATCTTAATCCTATATATTTATTTTCCAAATTTATCCTTTTGGACCAAAATGAAAAGAATTAAAAATATAGAAAATAAGAACAAATATTAACCAAATTAAAACACCAAAAAAGGTAAAACATATAGGATTAAAATAACGAAAATTTAAAACTAATTATAGGGCCAAAATCAACACCATATGGACCAAAATTGTAACAATAACAAAATACTACCTCCTTCCTCCCATAAATTTAGCATTTGAAGGATGACACTGAGTTTTAAAAAATGTAGTATTTTATTATAAAATTGTAATTAAAAGTGTAAGAAAAGTAAAACAATACGTAGAGTGGTAGTGTGTAACAAGACAAAGAGGAAATGCAAAAAAAAAATTTTTATTATAAAGTTGTTTCCAGAAAAATGTTGAGCATATAAGAGTGCTCGTTTTGACAAAATATTAAACTTAAAGCAGGATGAAGGGAGTACAAGATAAAAGTTGGACATGACCTAAGTTACAGCTATATTAACTCTTTTATGGAGAGTCTCAACCAGAAGTTGGATAATTATATATGTTTGGAAGCTTAATAATTAAGAAAGCTCATTATAATTCATGCCTACATATAAATATATACCCATAAAGCTCGTTAATTTGATTGGGGATAAGACAGGTATTCCATGTCTGATCTTCAATAGTGATGCAAAATAAATTATCATCAAATCCATTAGTGAAAATACACAAAATTGCCCATTTTCATGTGGGCAATATCTATTATGTTCCTTTTCTTAAAATCTTTCAAAATTGTCTAAATTGAAGGAGAAAGGTCAATTATACCCTTATTCCTACATCCAAACACCCTCATTTCTATCACTTAATTAAATATTTAAATTAATCATTTTCCTAATAATCACTAATAAATTACCCTAATTAATGAAATATCCAGGTATAACAAAAACTGAAAATGAAATGAAAAAACTGGATTCGTGCCGTCCCTTTCCTCTCTCCACTCCGCCGCGCGGCGTCTGAACGGATTTTCAGCGGCCACCGCCGCCTCTTCCACCTTAACCGCCGCCCACGCCTGTGCGCTACATCAGACACACGCGACGCACCCCCTGCCGTCCACGGCCACGCTGTCATCTGAAGGTATTTTATTAGGGTTTCAAATTTATTAGGCCTCTCGTACACTATATAGGAGCCGTACTGTGTCAATTTTGAATTCGGATGCAACAGCTTTGAAACAGGCTTCAAAGGCGAGCTTTAATTTTGCCCATGGTCGGAGTCGGATTTCTGCAATTTTCGGCGAAGTGTTTGGAGCTTTTTTTGCAGAGCTTCAATGGCGGTGCAGAGTCTGGACTCGATTTAAATTTCCGACCATGGTGGTTTGAAGAACAGGGGCGTTGTGAGGTCAATGTTTTCCGATAATTGGGGTAATTGGCTTCAATTTCAGGCATTGACGGTCGTGGTTTTCCAGCGATTGGGCTTTTCTTTGCAATAGACGCTAAAATCATAGTAGTATTTTTGAGCTTTTCGTTGCAATAGACGCTAAATCACAATAGAGGTGAATTGTTATTGAATCGTTTGTGTTATTATTATTGTGTTTTTCCGGCGATTGTGTTTTTCCTTGCATTACTGTGATTTTAGCGATTGTTTGTGAGGACATAGGCAAGCTTGCTTCTTCGTTTCCATGGCGGCCGACGGCCGTTCACGACAAAGATTGATCTGGTGTTATGCTTCTTCATCGACTCGGCGACTTTGTATTTTTTATTTTTTTTTATATTTTCGATTAACATGTATTAAAGGAAATTGGTGTGTTTGGATGGGGGATAACAAGTTAATTGTGTTGTTAATTGAACATGACTCAAGAAGGATATTTATGTCTTTTCATCTCCATTTTGGGCAAAATTGAAAGTTTTGTAGAGATAGGGCAAAATAGAAATTGTCCATGTCAAAATGGGCATTTCTGAAATTGTCCCAATCGATTAAGCAAAGAACGTTGATACAAAAGTATTCTTCCGTTCATTGCCAAAGAAAGAATTCTAATATGAAACTGAGATTAACCACCATCAGAATCCTCGGCAAGGAGTATACATAGTGCTTACAGTTTTAAAAGAAATTGCAAACTAGTCCTAAAATAAAATAAAAACACCAAACTTAAAGAAATTAAAGTAAAAGACAGTAACTTCTGTTCACAAACCTAACTAAACAAAAAAAAAGTATGACTGTGTTTAAAAAACTGGTCCAGAACATAGTCTCTTTAATTTAATCCACATCAGTCTTATTTTTGGCATAATGTATACATGCACAATATTTCCAACCCAGTATAAATGGCCAACTAGCTGCTCACAATACATCTTTAATAGTACTACACACCTCAACCGACCCTCCCATAGTATCGGTGCTATACAACGGACTAGGCTTAAGGATAATAGAGGGTCAGACAAACACGCAGGAGACTATCAGGTTGCCCTGAAGGAAAGAGCGCTGATTGCACTAGTACAAATTCAGGCTTGGAGAGCTCTTATTTTCGCATTTAGAGAGCGGTTATAAGAGCTCTCCAAGTAAAAGCTATGTAAGTTCAGGCACCTACAAAACGGTTTGGAACCGCTCTTCAAAACTCTGGCTTAGAGAGCGGTTTTCCACCGCTCTTCAACAGCATCAATCTTTTTTTTTTTAAAATAGACAAAAAATAAAATATAATTCGTACTATTGAATATATTTAATTCATGGTTGTATTTTCACTATTATGGTGGATGTCGTATGCAGCATTTAAAACATTTTCAATTATGGTGGTTATGGGCTGCTGTGCCTTTGCATTTCCTTGATGCAGCACACATGTTTGACCAAAAAAGAGAGAGAAAATGTGGTACATGACCACTCACTACCATCTTCATCCTTTTCAACCGATAACCATGTCCACAATTGAAGCATCTCCATTAATGTCGCCTGAAATTAACTGAAGCCACGCCGGAGATGCGAGCCCATGGCCACAGTTGAACCACCTCTCGCAGTCGACACTTCATGCTCAACCACCATCCGCCGCACGTCTCTGTACTGCTGGAAATTTGAAGAAAGCCGATAGCAGCAGACGAAGCCTCCAACCGCCGCGAATCTACTGCCGCCGATCTACAGCCCACGCGACCGAAGCTCCAACACCGATTTGTCGGAATTGCAAGAAGAAAAGGCACAGGAGCCTAGCCCATGTTTCATTCTCGCCTGAGCTTGCAGCTCCCTCAATGAAAATCACCCCCCCCCCCTTTGTGGCGCTGTCGTGGGCTCCCCTCTCAGGCGTGCCGCTACCGTGCCCCACCCTCCCTTCCTCTCTCTCGTTCTTCTTTCAGATATGGGCGTGGTTTCTTCTTTCAGATCTGGGCGTGGTTCCGCCGATCTGAACGCACCATTTATTTGAAATTTTTTGAATTTTTTCCTAAGATTGTTTGAGATTGAGAGAGAGAGAAAAGTATACTGGTTTGATTTGGGCGAGAGAGAAGCTAACATTTATAAAGTAGTTTAGGGTATTACAGCACTTACAAAGCGGTTACGGACCGCTATTCCTCATACAGCGCTTTTAAACCGCACTGCAAGTTATTTTTTTATTTCTGCGATTTAGAACCGCTATGTAACATTAATTTTTTTTTTCAAAGCACTTGCATAGCTCATGTGAAAAATGAGCTCTCCAAGTGTTATCTTAGAGAGCTCATTTTCATAAGAGCTATGCAAGTGCAGCTATGCAAGATGAAATTTGTAGTAGTGATTGTAATATATGATTTATATTTTGTGATTATGTGGAATGAGTCTGTGAGCTCTATGAGATGTCAAATGAGCCTGTGAGCTCTATATGTATTGTGGAATGAGACTGTGAGCTTTATACGTGATGTTGAAGGAGTCAGTGAGCTCCATATTTGACATAGGTTGAACCTGTGAGTTCAGTTATATTTAAATATTGTGGAATATGTTGCAATGCATCGCATTAAACATGCATATCATGCATTGAAATGAAATAAAATGGTTCTGATATGTTTGACCATTAATTATACACCGAGGGAAGGAGAGGCCACCTTGGAAGAAGCGACCTAGGGAAACCTGGTGTAGGCCACCGTCTTATTTGATTGTACATTCGGAAGAGACGATCTGGGAAGAAGCGACCTGGGGAAACCCAGTGTGAAAACCTAGTGTAGGCTACCTAGTGCAAGCCATCGTCTCATTTGATGACGTGGATATTGAGCTCTTTCTGGTG